>PVHY01018124.1:0-29928 GCA_004024945.1 Uropsilus gracilis
CTCCATCTTTCACACCCCCCCCACTTTAGCTGCTTCTGGAAAAGTCCCAAAAGCCCCTCTTGGCCTGACACCTCCTTGTCCCCAGCCTGTCACCACTGGGTCCTCACAACAGCAGGTGTCAGAAGCAGACCATGAAGAAGCCTTTGGGAAGGAGGTGGCTTCTGGGCTCCCCCCTCCAGTCCCCAGAGCAGGAGGCAGCAAGCAGCTTTCTCTGAGCTCTTCTAATTGAGGGTTGCCAGGGAGCTTTGTGAGGAGGAAGAACCAAGGGAGACCTGGCCTATGTGCCCCACCCCCGCAGGCAGTTTCCCACTGGCTGGCATGGTACCCCCTGTGGCACACAGCACCAGCTCCACCAGGTCAGAGTTACTACAGCAGAACCTTCCTGGCTCCACCCACTGCTTTGTTATCTCCACCTTGTGCTTTTATTTTTAATTGCTTAATATAAATAATTGTATTGATTTATACATATATTTCACATCTTTGTATTCCCCCAGATACCCATCCCCCTGCCCCCAGCTGTGTGCTTTAGTTTGGTGGTTAGCTTGTTTTTACTTTTCCTCCTGGCCTTTTGTTTGTGTTTCCTATGGCCCATATATTAGTGAAACCATTTGGTTTCTGTCTTTTTCTTTCTGACTTGTTTCTGCTAATAGGATTCCTTCTAGGCCCATCCATGTTGTCTCAAATGCATCAAATTTGTCATTTTTAATTGATGAATAATATTCCATTGTGTATAGATACCACATCTTTTCCATCTATTCATCCATTTCATCTGTGTTGGGACATTTGGGTTGTTTCCATGTCCTTGCAGTTATAAACAGTGTGTGATAAACATCCGAGCACAGGTGTCCCTTTGTATAAATATTTTGGTCTCCTCTGGGTAGATCTCCAAGACTTAAACTTGTGTTTTTATTTATGAACGTGTTCCCTAATGACGCTTCTGTAGCCTCCTTCCTTACAGTGGGCAGGGACCACCTGAAGCAGTTACAGGCAATACCACCTCATCACCAGTGTTAAGGTGGCCACGGTTTAGGAACAACTGAAGAGTTAGTCTAGAATCTAAGGATGTAGCCAAGTACATCTCAGTTGTTTTGTTCTTTTGTTTTTGTTTTTTACCGAGGAGCTATCATTTCATTATTTCAATAGATTTCAATCATGCAACCTGTCTGTCAGCACGTGTACCAACTGCGTTAGGATCACGCTGAAAATCCAGTTCTACCTTCACCATATGGTGGGTTGCATTTTACTCAGTATCCCACCCCTCTCCCTTTCCCCTCTGGTACTGGCTCACTGGATTGTATTGTCTGCAATTTTATTTTGGTTGTATTGAGAGCGCTCACTTATTTTCTCTCTGCACTAATGTGAGGTCACATTAGTCTCTACGTGGTCTCTGGTCTCTGGTCTCTGGTCTCATGGTCTCTACGCGGCTTATTTCAGGAGACAACTCTACCCTCTGGGCCGATCATGTCATTGCAAAGGGCAGGATTTCGCCTTTTCTTCTAGCAGGGAGTGTCCCTGATATATTTGGGTTTCGAGTTCTATCTCCAGTGCCCTGCTGTTTCCGGTTCTTGGCTCTTGTGAGTGAAGAGCACCTCTTCACAATGTTTACAGGAGTCACCTAGCCATTGCACTGGAATGCAGATTCCAAGTCAGCGGTCCAGGGTGTGTCTAAGTTTTACCTTTCCAAGGGGCCTCCTGCGGGTGGCTGCGTTCACTCCCAGTCCATACTTTGGGGAGTCAGGCTTCCACCCTGAGCTTCCTTCCACTTCTGTTCCTGCACTCACAGCGCCTTTGCCTTTGGGGTTGTTTTCTTCATAAAAAAAAGTTGACAATTGTGTTTTAGGACTGCATTACTGTGAAGACAAATAGATGAACGTTTCACATTGAAACGTGTTCTTCTAGCTCAATGGTCTTTGCTTCTGATCTTAAAAGAAATGAAGAAACTACCTTATTGTAATTTTCACTCAAAATTGGGGTGCAATTTAGCATGGGCGTATACAGTGAGTCAGTTAGGTTGCTGCCCTGCCTCTTCATCCACCCTGTCCCCAAACAAAGTTGGGGCTTCTTTCCCAGCATGCCCTTACATGATGGATGCTGAGAGCGGGGACCTCGAAAGGCAAGAGGAGACAGGCCATTCCCCACCCTGTTCATTCCTGGGCCCCCAGGGAAACGGAGTCATCTTCCTCACTGCATGGCCCTGGGCTTCTCTGGACTGCCCCATCTGTGAAATGGGGTTCTGGAGCCCTGCCCGTGGCTCCACAGCCTTTGCTTCTGTTACTTAAAGTTTCCTGACACCTGCTAGCAGTGTTTCCTGACCTATGCAAAGTCGGATTCCACGACATCACGGCTCTTCTCGGAAGCTCTGCTTGATGTGTCCTCCTTACATGACCTGGCTAATTTCCATAACTGACCCTCTTTTCCTTTCCATTTCTGCTCTCCCCCACTGTTCCCCTTCAAGAAGGGCCCATCAGCTCTCGCAGGGAGCAGACAGAGGTGGCGTGCGGCCTTGTGCCCTGACACTCGGAGAGCACATGTTTCCCTTCCCCTCGCTCCCTGTGTACGCGGTTGCGATGGACGGGCCACACCACCCCTGATGGACCACGAATTAGCTGTCGATTTCTCTGCCTGTCACTCGGGGCCTGGCATGGAACAGGGGGCTGATCGTAGGTGTCATCGCTATCCTGGGGTTCACGGTCTTTTGTTTCTTGTGAGCACCCATCTCCTCTTGCTTTTTGTGTCCCCGCTCTCAGCATCCATGCGTGCAAGGGCAGGCCGGCAAAGTAGCCCCAGCTTTGGGGGGCAGGTGGAGGAAGAGGCGGGGCAGACCCAAGCTGACTCACTGTATACACCCAGGTGAAACTGCATCCCCATTTTGTACGAAAATTAAAATAAGCTAGTTTCGGAGTGAAGGAAATCCAATCATATTTCATGAGGTTGATAGAATCCTCTAGTTCCGTTGAGGTGATGGTCATCGCCGGACCATCAGCCTCCCTTTACAGCATCGAGGGAAATGACACTTAATTTTCCTTTGTACTATTTTTGATACATCCAAACAGTCAGAGCATCCAGGCATCGAGCGATAGAGGCTTGGCTATCAATTGGGGTTGTCCAAGGTGTGCCCTTTCATTATTTCCTCCGTCGGGAATTCCTATCACGTGGATGAACAATTTTGAGCTAAGAATTCCTGATCCCAGGTTTTCTCAGCCACTCTGAAGATCCATTCAAAGCCTTCACACATTAAATCCCAAGTCCTGCTTCTGCCTGGTCTGCAGAGCAGGAGCCATCAAACCCTGCCCATCGGTCCAGCGTGGCTTGTCTCTTCCTCACAGTCCGAAACGTTGTGACCTCTGGGCTTGTGTTGCTGGAAAAGCAGGTGCTTTTACCTCTCAGAGCCGCTTCCTCTCAGCTGGGATTTCCAGGAGCATCTTCCTTCCTGGTCCTTCCCACTGCTTCTTCCTCGTCTGCTCCCAGCATTCCCAGCCCTGGGCTTCATAGCCATACTCGTCCAAAACTGGGTGGAGGAGAGCGGATCTCTGGACAGGGAGTTTGGAGAGTCACAGCTACCTTCTCCAAGCTTCCCTTCTTTCCTGGCACCATGAGCCCATCAGCCCTCTCTGCCCAGCCACAGCATGCAAGTTTTAGACACTTACGGAAGGCAGTGGGTACAGGGCATGCAGGCCGGGCTGGATGCGTCGTGGACACTCCAGTTACAGGGATGTTCACAGGCTGCTGGGAGCTGGACTCTCTGGTCCTGGTCCCTCAAGGGAGCTTAGCAGGAGCTGTGCCTTCTGGAGTGCAGCCCCCCTGGGCGCTACAGTCCCCCAACTTCCAAGGGGGTTCCCCATCCAGGCACCCCTTCCAGCTAAGCATATCTCTCCCGCAACACGGCTCCCTCCTCAGAGTCTTTGGCCCTTCTGCACGAGCACCTTCCGTACCTTAAGTTCAACCAAATCATCCTGGGGCCGGAGAAGACAGATGCCAGCGTTTCCATCGTCAAGGTAACCAAGACAGATTCGCTAGAATTTACATAGCGCCGAAGTCGATTTACATGCTTATTTACTCTGTTGTTCGCTTTAAAAAAATCAAGTTACCCTAGCAACTGCAATGTCACATGACATTCAGACGAACCGCAATAGAAACACCTTCTAAAAAGAAGATACACGTTTCACCAGCGGCATCCAGACGCGTCGCAGCGGCCATGTGTAGACTTGGCTCCGTTTTAGCAATGGCGTGAGGGTCGTGGCCTGGGGGGCCTTCGTTCTTGAATGACTCTGCTGGCTGCAGAGATGCTTCCATGAAAAGAGGCTGGGAGGGAAGGGAGGCCCTGACCTTCTACAGAGCCTGTTGATAGAATCAGCTGGATCTCGTTAGCACATCAGCGGCAGCTCCTTACCAAGTTCCGACTTTCACTCCACCTTTGCACAGGGAAGAAATGGATGACTTCAAACTTTACTCTCATTTTAAGGATGATGGCATTCTCCCCGGAGAGGCTTTGTCTACTGTGGAATCTTCCAAAGAAGCCCCCCTAAAGAGGAATTCGCCAAGATCCATCAATGTGGTTTTCATTTGTGTTTACTAATTAATTTGTGGGGGCACGGTGGGGGGGGGCTCTTCCTTCCTTCTGGGGGCTGTTATCAGTGTCACCTCAGTCCTGCCTGCTGAGGCCATGGTGGGCAATAAAGGGCAACCTGGAGCTCCCCAAATTCATGGGAGAAGGGCCACAATCACCACCATCCTCCTTCCCCAGCCTGCTGGGTCAGTCATTGGCCGCTGGACGTCGGGATTTGCATCTTGGAGACGGAAATCGGATCCTCTTCGCTCCTCTCCAGACTCTAGCACTTACCGCGCAGCTGATCCAGGCCTGCCCTGCCCACCTGCGGGCGGCTCGCAAGGCCCTCGCCCTAGCCCTCTTTTCTGGGCACGCCCTCATGTGTACCCCGACTTGCCGTGTTACCTCTGATGGCCTCAGCGCCTCCAGCCCACCGCCTGGCCCGGGAATGGCCACCGCCTCCATTTCATGTCCTCGCGGTTTCAGTCACTCTGACACGCCAGGCTCCGTGTAAGTGCCGGCCTGTGGCAAGCTTGTCTCTCATAAGAGGGTCAAGGGCACAAGGGGGGTGCAAGGCACCCCCGTTCCCTGCCCCAGGAGTCGCCCTGGACCTCATCGCAGCTCCGTGCACATTTACTCTGCGAACGAAGGCCTGGAATAGGGTGGGGCGGTCCCCATGAATTCTGAATTCTGAATCTGTCGCCTTTACTCGGACAGTGACCGCTGACTTGAGACAACTGGCGTCACTTATAGAAATTCCCGTTTCACAAAAAAATAGTTAAAAAGAAACCAAAAACCTAAGTGCAGGTGCAGAAGCCTCGATGTCCGCGTCTCCTGCCCTGACTTTGGGTTTGGTGGTCACGCTGATGCCTGGGACTCCAGGGGTGCTGTGTGTTAGGAAGGGAGGCATCAGCGAGGCCCGATCACCTCAGCAAGCACCTACTATGTGCCACGAAGCGGACCTGAACCTAGTCCTCCCCTCCCGCCCCCTCCTGAGCTCCTCCCTCCTGAGCTCCCTCCCATCCTTTGAGAGCCCCTCTCCGCCTCACACACGGTTTGACGAGCTCCGGTCATTGTTTGCTCAGCAAACATGGACCAAGGATCCGGGTTCTTAGTCCAGGCGGCCATGCCGGGTCCCCAGCGAAGGCTGCACGGCCTGCAGGGAAGCAACTTGGCTAAGCAGACTCGGCCCATTTCTGTGACAGCTGGTGCTTGTTAACTAAGATGGCCCCTGGGCCAGTTTCCTCCGGGTGTCTGAGACTCCCTTTGGCCGCGCGTGCTCAGGGCAGAGCCAGCGACCAGAGTAAGTCCGTGGGAGGGTTTTCTGTCGCCTTGAATTCCAGATGCTTTAACTGCAAGGCTCTGGCCTCTGTGTCTCACTGGAAAGGCCGTAGGCACCTCCAGGCCGGCCCACACCCCCAGGTCTGATGGCAAAGCCTTATCCACGGGCCAGTCCTGCAACGACCTCGCGTCTCCTTCACGGTGACCAGCTGAGATGGCACCCCAGAGCCCTCACGTCAGACAAGCGGGCCACCCTGCCCCAGCCCTCCCCCCCCCCTCGACCTGGACTGGGCGCTGTGAGCAGGAGCTGAGCAGACAGCGCGTTTCCCACTCGTTTGTCAACGTTACTCCTAGAGCAGCGTTTGCTGGGCCCTGGGGGGGAGAGGTGGCCCCTGGCTGCTGGACAGACACGGGGTGACTCAGGGCCTCCTCCAGGCCGTCTTCCTGGCGCCGCCCTGCTAGCATGGGAAAGGGCCTGCAGACCTGGCTCTCGCGGGAACGTTCCAGTCTCCCTGGCACTGCGGCTTCCTTGGGGAACACAAGCAGGTGCAGAGCCCCTGGACCACAGGTGGAATCTCAAGCTCAGCACCTTGAGTGTAGCTGGTTCCCTCATGCCCACGCCGCACAGATCTGGCCTGTCCTCTCCAGCTGGAGCTGTCGGGGCACAGGGCATGTGGGACCCAGTGTCCTAGGTGAAGGGTGCTCAGGGGTGGGTGGGGAGTGAGCAAGGCACCGGTGGGAAAGAGCGGGTGTCCAATTGTGGGAGAGAATCAGCTGGACAGGGTCAGGGAATCCTGTGCTTGGACAGATCACACACACATACACACAATCACACACACACATGTGCACACACATATACACCCATGCACACACATACACACAATCACACGCATGCACACAGACACACACTCACACAAACACACATGTGCGTGCACACATCTACACACTCACACGCACACGCACACACGTGCACACACCAGCACACACACACATATACACAAGTGCACACACATACACATTATGCACTCACACATACACACTCACACATGAAACATGCGCTCACGTGCATGCACACATGCATGCTCACGTATGCGTGCACACCGACATACATGTGCTCTCACGTATGCACTCATACGCACACGCCCGCACACTGGCATACACTCACATGCACACAAACGCACACACACGCACACAGACTCTCACTCACACTCAGCTCCAGCTCCTTGGCAATGCAGAAGAGATCCCCACTTTTCCTGACTTCCTTGAGATGCTTGTGCCCATCTATGTCTCCGTTCTCCTTCCAGACACTTTTCCATATTGTCTCTTAATTTTTTTTTTAATTTTTATTGAAGAGTCATTGGCTGCTGATGGACGGGGCCAGGCAACAGCTGTGTGTTTCACACCTGCGCACACTGACCCCAGCCAAAGTCTAGTCTCTGTCCTCCATCATACAGGGCCCCCCTGAGGGTTTGTTTGCGCAAGGCAGAGGGGGGTATCCTGGACAAGGTGTCTCAGCCCCTGGAAGGAATTGAAGATGAGTCAGAAAGACTGGGCTCCTACCTGGAGGGGGACACTCTGGTGTGTACAGGGCACCTCCCTGTACCTTGCGGGGGGTGGGGGGTGTCACCTGCAGGAGAGAAGGGCATCCTCCCCACAACACGACTGTTCCCTGCCCTGCCCAGCAGTCATGCGGTAGTGCAGTGCCCAGGCCCGAGGGCCATTCCCTCCATCCTTTACCTCCTAGTAGGTCAAAAGATCTTCCAGTTGTTCCATTTTGCCTCTTTGTCTCCCCCTTTTTGCTCCTTCTGCTCTCTCCCACCCACTACTGGCACCCAGACTTTATAATACAGCATCAGCAAATACAGTATCTTCCCATCGATCTTCCCTTTGCTTCATCCCATCCCAAGCAC
This sequence comes from Uropsilus gracilis, assembly GCA_004024945.1. Classification (NCBI taxonomy): domain Eukaryota; kingdom Metazoa; phylum Chordata; class Mammalia; order Eulipotyphla; family Talpidae; genus Uropsilus; species Uropsilus gracilis. Next base: position 7,738 of record PVHY01018124.1, read on the forward strand.
CAAGAGCTGTTGCCCCTCATAAAAGAGACAATATTTTAGACCTGAGATACTGACACAGACATACTGAGCACCTACTATGTGCCATGCTGACTACATTTCTGCAAAATATACTACATGCTACGAAACCAGAGCTAGTTCAGGTTCCTGCGATGAACATATCAAACTTGCTTTATCTGAATTTTAAGATACCATCCTGTTAACTCATGTTCTTTCCAGATGTCATTATTTGTGTTTATGAGCATTTTGCTCCTTTGAAAAAACAACAGAAGCAAAATATGTAAAATATTATTTTCTTGGTAATATTACAAACTAGAGAAAAATGTAAAAATGTAACAAAACAAAATAAGAAAATAAAAATATCCATGTCCTCAGTTACCCAGTGATAACCACTATTAAGATCTTATTGTCTGTCCTTCTAGAACATTCTCTGTGTATATATATTTATTTAAACAAAATGAATCCTGTGCTATGATAGAACCTACTGTTTCAGTCAACAACATCTATGTTTCATTTCAGTTATCTTTTTAATATCTTGATTTTTTAATACCTAGGTACTCAATTCTTTAATATCTAGGTAATATCTAAATATCATATTCTTATTTTCCAATTGCACAAAATGTTTCAGCCAAGTTGTTGCATTGGGCCAACTGTTGCATCCAATGATTCACCCCCATAACTTTTTCTCTAACCTAGCACAGTTCCTTCTGGATGACCCAGAATTAGAAAGGAGCTCGAGCTTCGAGAAGTTTCTCATTGTCATTAGCTTGCTCCTCGCTTCCTATAGACAGACACAAAAACCCCGGGATTCAAAATGGACTTGTCTCTTCCAAAACACATCAAAGGTGTAGGCGCCTTTGCAATGCATCCAAAAATACGTTGTCTGTGTGTCCCAAAATGAGTGATACTGAAAATAGCCCCACAGCAAGGAAAGGGCAGTTGGATGCTCCATTTCACTGGACACTTACCTCTGAACTAGAGCATATGTATAGCTTTCCTCTCTCACCAAGTGAATGCCCAGTTCCCCATCAGCCATCCAGTTCATGGTTTTAGCATTAATTACTCAGCTTTTACCCAAATCGGTAATTTAATTAAGGTTTGTTTAAATGGCATATTTCTGTATCTGTCATTAGAATACAATCATTTTATTCCCTCTCCACTTTGACTCCTTTATGAAAGGAATAGAAGGTGGAGAATGGCCCAAGTCTCACAGTACCATGAAGGGGGCCGGCTAAGACCTGGCATGCAGGTGGGTTCCTACCCATGTACATGGCAGACTTTGCTCAGTGCTACTGTGCCACTATCTTGTGCCCCCTCCCCTCACGGCGACCACCATTGATCTAGTTTCTGCGTATCTCGTGCTTATGAGCTTTTTTCCTTTTATTTCCGTTGATTTAAGCCGGTAGGGTAGTGGTACCAGTTTGTACCGTCTAACTACAGCTGACGGTGTCCACCTCTTTCTGGAACCTTCATCAGTGAATCTTGAAATTGACCAGGGCAGGAATATTTACACCATGGAAATTGACAGTGGCTACAATTTAGGGCTTTTTCTTCTTTTTTCTTTTTTTGAACGAGGTATTAGACTTTTACCAGTTCACCACTGCTTTAAACTCTTGATTCTTTCCAACCTGGCTCAAGTCAGAATTGCCAGAAGAATTTTCTATAAAGCACATTTCAAAATGCCACCGCAAGCATCCTGCCTCAGGAACTCTAGGTTGGATGCTGTGCAAACCTGTGTCGTTGCTAAAACTCTGCAGGAAATTGTTTGAAGGCTTGAGAACCATGGGTCAGATCTGGGAAGAAAAGTCAAGATCTACGCTCATGACATCTTCACATTTTCTGGGGTCCTAGGTCACTGCCTTTGCCCCCTGTGTGGGGGTGGGGCCAGGTCATCTCCCTACAGTAGCCCCATCATTGAAGATGCTTTCTTTGCACCTGCCTGCAGGCATTCGTCCCAACATCTTTCCTCACTGTCACCCGCCTTTGCTCTGCGTCTTTTATCCCATTTCCAAGTCATTCTCCGTCTGGCATCCACCTAAATACAAGCGCTCAGGGAGGGAGGCAGCAGCACATTAACAATCCTCTCTCATCAATCACTTGGGGGTGCGTTACCTCTTGGCAATCTAAACATGAAAGCCTGCCCTTGGTGGGGGCAGGGTGTGGGCAGGGAGATGGGTCTAAAAGGAGGAGAGAGAAAAACCAAACAAACCTGCGAGGGCCAGTGAGTGAGAAACCCTGAGGGCATCCTCTCCCTAATTGCACTTTTGCCATTTGTCATCGAGCCTGGTGTCCAGAGGCTCACGGTGCATGTGTGTATGTGTGTGTGTGTAGCCAAAATGAGGTTTAAACTGCAGAGGCAGCTGCCCAATCAATTTCCTTGGCCCGAGCCCCTTGGAATCCAACGCATCAGTGATACAGGACAGCAAGAATGACTTGACACTCGTCACATGTCTGGGGACACCGTGGCTGGTAGGGAAACACTGTCCTGCTGAAGCGCACATTGTTAGCCTCTGGTGCAGCGCAGAGATGCGACCGAGTCCAGGGAGCTGTGCCCTGACTCCCACCAGGATGGCGCTTTCTCTGAGCTGCTATTGATTGGGTATAGGTTAGCCTCTCACGCCCCTCACTCCCATGCCATTTGTCATTTCTGATATAATATCATGTTAGCGTTTAAAGCCGTGATGGGAGAGGTGTCTGTGTTTAAAGCAAACGGCGTCTGGGGCGTTGATGAATGGCTGCGTGGCCTTTGTTTCTCAGCAGCGAGCAGTCGCTGGCTGTTGCCGTTACCTTTCAGCCCCGAAGAGCTGTGTGGTGGGCGCTGGGAGCCAGCACTATCGTTTTGTCAGATGTGGTGCACAGCGAGCTGGGTGGTCCCGAGGACAGCTGTGGGACTTTAGCACCGACAGGATGTGGGGGGGGCCGGGGCAGGGAGACAGTACCAGCTCCAAGCGGCTGCTCTCGGCTGGAAAGTTCTCGGTGCTGCTTTTGAAGGAGAGAGAACAGGAAGGAAATGAGCTGGAGGTGGTCATCTTATTCCCGTGGAGGCTTCGCGTCAAGGTGAAGTCTCAGGGAATGTGAAGTGGAGAGGGGAGGAGCAGCGGTCATTCCAAGACTAGGATGCACCACGAGGAAGACCCCCACCTCCTGGGAATGGGGCTCCCTTCATCTGTCACTGTAGCCCCGACACATGGTGGGAGTTGGAAGCCTCCTGCCCCTGTGTCTGTGGTGCTTGTGGGTCGCCAGCCTGGCGCCTCATCCATCAGAACAGGCAGTTTGTCAGGAGAGAGTGTGATGGTTTGGGGTGGATGACTCCCTTCTCAACATTCATGAAACCATAGTGCCCCAATTTGAATGTGACTCAGTCTCCCAAGCAGGATGGGCGGCCACGGAAGCAGCTCCTAGAGGGACATCTCTGACCCAGGAGATACAGCTGGTGGACAATGACTAGGGCTTGTAGGAGAAATAATGGCCACGAGCTGGAAATGTCAGGCCACAGTCTGATTACCTGCCAATCGGGATAAGAAATAGGCCCAGGTAGAGACGTAATGAGATACGTCTTTCTAAGTCTGTCATACAAACACACATGTCATACAAATCCACACTGGTGAACATTAGAACTCTTCTAAATGATGTTTACATCTGAACCTGTGGCCCAATTCAGCACCAGGTCCTCTAAATGTGTTAATACTTTTCAATTCAATACCTACTGTATGCCAGACCTATTCGAGTGTTTGATACATTGGTGCAATCTATCCTCATAAGATCCTAATAAGAAAATGTGATTATCCCCATATTTCAGATGACAAAGATGAGGTTGGAAAGTGTTGATGTTATTTACTCAAAAGCATACAGCTTGGAAATGTCAAATTCTGAGTTCATGTCGTTTTTCTTAAGTCGCACAGGATTCGCATGTTGTTGGTTGTACATGTTGGGAATTTGATGAGTAACTATACCAAGAGAGAACTTCAGTCTAGATCATCTAAAATCAAGGGCTAGCAGAGTCTCAAAGGGGAACATTTTTTAATGAGATTCCCAGAACAAAGACATTTGAATCTTAGGATTCCAGTTACATTAAACCACAAAACTCAAATGGCGGCAAGAGTCAGACAGATAACATGAGTGAGTCCAAGGGGGATGGGCAATAAGGAGTGGTGTGGACTGTGGTGAACTCCCGGGCAAATGACCTAAGTAAAAAGCCGAGTGCTGCTTTGCTCCAGCTGACTGTGGCCACTCAGGAACAAAAGATCAATATTGCCAAATCACTTGACTTTTCTGGTTTTTGTTTTATTTTGTTCTTTGAGAAAATTCTCCATACAAATGTTTTGAGATTTTTCCTTATTTGCATGATTAGTGAACAGTCACGCACCAAATAACAGTATCTCCATCAATGCCTGAAACATGAACGTGGTGCCTGTAAACAGCCCAGGCGTGCACCGGCTTGTTTGTGTAGCTGAGTTGTGTTACCCCTAGGTTCCTGTAACTCTGGGACATTCACACCATCAAGATCCCTGAGGCATCATAACGCTAACGCCTGCTTCTCAGGAGCGTGTGTCTTTAAGTGATGCATGACTGTATTGGCAGCTAATTAATCTCCTTTTTAAAAAAACTGGCCATTTGAGCAAAGCCCAGCAGGGGGTTGTATGTGACCTCAGTCCCCAGTATAAGCCATAAGCATTTGCTCCCCCTGGTGACCACTGACTCCTGCTTTCTCACCCTGCAGACCTTGCTCAGACCTAGGGTCTGTGGGGGAATAATCCTCACTGTGAATTAGTGGGCCATCGGGGTCACGGGAAGGGTCCTCTCTCATTGAACAGGCTGCTCGCTGTGGCAGGGACACGCGGCTTATTCTTTGCATGCCGGGCAGCCACACTGGCCAGGAGAACTTGCAGCCTGGTTGAGTTGCTTCAATGCACTAAAACTTTAGGGCTGTGCTGTATTTCAGAGACAGAAACTGTGTCCTGTGTCCCCTTCTCAATAAGTGCCCCCTAAGTGGACCTTCCTGGAAGTTACAGCACCCTCATGACCAGTTTCTGTGGGGCCTGGCTATGTCCCTCCTGCCTCTCTCTCTCTCTCCTTCTCTCTCTCGCTTCCTCTGCTCCTTCAGTCTCTTTCTTTCCTTTCTTGAAAGATCACAGTCATGCTTATTCTGTTGGACCTGACACAGTACTGCCTTCCCCTCTGGGCAAGGGGAACTCCTCATCCCGTCACTCAGATTTGCACCAGGTCCTCTAAATGGGTTAATGTTTTAATTAAATACCCACTGTATACCATCCCGTTCTGCTTTCGCCAACTCCACATCCTTTAGGTCTTGACTGAGATGCCACTTTCTCCAAATCTCATTTCCAGACCCCTGAGTTACAGCGATGTGACCCCACTTCAGCCAGTCATCCCATTTTGTTTCCTGTGTATCGTCTGTCGATGCCCCTAATCCCATGGTTCATTTCCTCATTTACCTTTTCATCGCAGTTATGGGTATCATGATTTTTTACAGGTAGGTTTTCCAGCCAGACCACCTAGATTCTAGTCTTCATACAGTGACCACAGGTACCTTTTACTTCTTCTCCACTTCAGTTTCCTCATCTGTAAAATGAGAAAATTAGAGCAAGACAAATAATAAGATCTCTGAGGAGTGCTACAAGAATGAGCTATGTCTCTTTGATGAAGTGTTTAGGACCAGCAGCTATACAAGGTCTGGAACAAAGCCTGGCACATAGTGGGCACCGCGTTAGGATCGGCACTTATCACCTCATCATCATCATCATCTCTTGCATCTGAAGCATAAGCATGTGAGAACAGATGCTCTGTCTTCTTAAGTGCGGTGTGTAGCCCAGACTAACTGCTCAGGAAAGAGACAGTAACTGAAGGGGGAAGGAACTTTGAGCACAAGTGTAATCAGACACATTTATCACCAATCGAATTAACTCCTTAGATGTCTCTCTGTGTGCTCCAGTCTGTGTAGGTGTGTTTGCATCTCTCTCTCCTCTCTCTCTCCCCCATGAAATTAAAATAAGGATAGAGATCAAGTGCCAGGAAAGCTGGGGAAATGGTTCACTGGGTTGCCAGCCTCTTGTTGGCTTGCATTGCCATCTGAATAATAATCCCCCCTTCAATCACACAGCCCCCCGTTAAGGACACACAGCAGCAGGGCTCAAAGCAAGAGGGGCCATGGCCACAGCAGGACTACTCTCGTCCTAATGATACAAGGTGATGTTGCCTCTCGCTCCTGGGCAGAATGGAAAATGGAGAAACAAGCCCCCAATTGGTGTACGGAGGTGCTGCCTTTCAACAAAGAAATCCTGCCATTCCAAACTGTCGAGACCTTTAAAAATAAAAGATGTGCTGTATTTCCAGCACTATTCAGTATTCATGAGGCTTCACAGCTTGTTGTAAGGCAAGATGAAAACAATACTCAGTAGATTTTCATAAGTGACATGTAACTGTAAGATTGATAGATGATGCAGTTTTAATGTATGTGAAGTTCAAAACCAACATAAAAGCTGCAAGGTACCTGAATGCTGGCTTCCAAACCCACATTTCTTCTGGTGATAAGCCCCAGGCCCCCCCTCCCTTTGCCCCCTCTTCTGCATCTCAACAGCACAAACTGGGTATCTGCTGAGCCTTCTAGGACAGTGCGAGACTAGTTTCCTTGATGGAACAGGGGTCCAGGGTACCTTGTTCCCTTTAAATTAATGGGGTGGATCATGAAGAGTTCATTATTGCCACCCACTTCTGCTAATCAATGCCAGGAAAAGGGGTGAGTGTATCTAGTGATTTGGGGAGCAAGGAAGTTTAGGTACATGGCTGATGGTGTCCTTGCTTTATACCTCACTATATGTTGGCTACTGCAGTTTATGTATGATGCACACATGTGCATGCACATGAACACACATGCACGCAAGACACATGTAGTCATAGATGGTATAACGGTATTGCATGGTGTATTTCACTGCAGCTGTCACATAGATTATGGATGCAACTAAGCAGTGATGTGCATCATGCTTCCTGAGATGCAGTGTCTATAAGGTTTCGGAAATTTTTACAGTCAGTCTCAATTAAGCAATATTTGTTCCCAGCCTTTTCCCATGACGGTCCTCTAATGAGATGTGGTAAAGAGTTAAACTCCACATCTTCATTTTTGAGCCTTTCTTCCCTTTTGTCTTATCACTTGTTGTCTAACATTGATTGAACATTAGAACCTGTCAGAGTCTGAGCAGGAAGTACTGTAAGGAGTCTGACACAGACACAAAGGGATGACGTGTGCTTAGCAGAATTGTACACACATGCCAGCGGGTCTCTGCACACACACGATTGTTTCTGTGTTGATGAGTCCTCACTGCTTCCATGCTGATTTTAGGGAAGGGGGCTGACATTGCCTGTGTTCAGTCTGCTTCAGTCCCAGCTTCGTTAACTCAGATGGGGTCAGAAAAAGAAAATTAAAGAGCAGGCAGAATTTTGTAAGGACTTCTTCAGGAATAGCTGATGTTTAGAGGACGATGCATACAGATGACCCTTGCAGTGGATGAGATTATTAGCCTAGTTTTATGCTGGGGAAAGCAGAGGCTAGGGGTGGTTAATCAACTGATACAAAGTCACACAGCTGGTGACCACAGAGGCTGCTTCTCTCTGTCTCTGCTGCTCAGAGTCAGCAAGATACCAGTGTGGAGAAAGAGCATGGAGAATGTCAGCATCGGCGTGTACCTCCAACTCCATGCTGCATGTGACTAATGCAAGTTCACTAAGAAGGCTTCTGAGGACATGGGGCACCTCCTTTTGCATTAGGCTGTCAGCTCCTAGCTCGGGACCCAACAAAGCACACAGCTTGGCAAATGTAGAATGACAAAGGGGGGAAGGGTAAGGAGGGAATCTCCGGTGGGTGTTTGGGGCTTGGGTAATAAATGAGGGTCTTCCCGTTGTGACACAAGCAAGAACAGATAGCAGACCGGAAGCACAAGCCAGCCTGGGCAATCGATTGTCCAGAGGAGAGGCCAGGATCTGGATGGAGGAAACTTCCCAGGTGGAGTCCTGCAAAGAGAGGAGAAAATAACTGTGGTTGAGGGGCAGTGATTGACCCCACCCCCCACCCCAAGACCCCATGTTCATCATTAGCAACCATGCTTGAGGGTCAGAAGAAAGCCTGGGTCCTTCTTCCACAACTGAAGCCACACCCCATGGCTTTCAAAGCTGAGTGATGTTTTCCAATTGTGTTACGGTTCTGGTTGGACCCTGAGGGTTTTCCTAGGTGCTAGAAGAGAGTCCTGAAGTTGAGGTGAGGTTTAAGACATCACTCCAAGGGGTCATTGAGTTCAAAGTAGGAATCGTCTGGAATCTTCTAGAATCTTTGTCTGGTTCACAGATGCTGAACCAGCTGCTGCCACCAGAGCTCCCTTGTCTGCTCCCTGTTCCTGGATGTGTAGAAGTTTCAATCTGGATATTGATCCCCTGTCCCCTCTGTATAGAATTGCAAGGGCATATTTTCTTGGAGCAAAGTTTAAAAAAAAATAGGCCTTAAGTAAGTTCCTTGCAGGTCCGAAGAGCTCAGATCAACTCCTAGAGGTTCTGAGAGAAATGAGACCAAAATTCCACCCTCCTACCTTCTTTGTCTTGTCCCTTTTTCAGGGGGTGCTACTCCCCCGGCGTGTTCCATTTATGCTCAATTGAGACAGGAGTGTGTCTGCAGGCTGGGATTGCTGCCCTCAAGGCTTTGCTCATGTCCCTAGCCCCTCAGCACCATCCCTTTATAACACCATATTTGTTCTCTTCTGTTGGCTATTTGTCGCTCTATGATGCTAACATCTAATTCCAGACTGGGACAGCTCCATCTTGTTCCTCGCTATTATCCCAAATCTAACCAGCAGAGAACCTAAAACACAGTGGGTATAAATTATCTTTAGAATGGATGAATGAATACAGACACTCACCTTTTCTTTCCCAATACCCATGACATGGAACAGTCTAGAGCTTTGCAAGTACATAGCAAATCTTTTGTGAAAGATCAAGAAAGGATATCTTAGCTTCTAAGATATACATCTCTCCTTGAGCTAAGAGAAAACTGGTCATGGCTTGAGAGAAAGAGAGATGTCTGCCCTTCTCCCTAACCCAAGGAAGGGGCCCTCTGTTTGCCTTGTATCCCACATTAAAGGCCACTCAGTTGAGCTGGTAGACATTGCCTTCTCCCACTGAGTTGACTGCAGAACACAAGGTATATTGCTTGTCCTATGATTGTCTTCTACTTGCCATGAATAATTCACTTATCTGATCTGGGTATTTTTCGGATGAGAGCACTGCCTTTTGGATTCAGTGAATTTCTTCTTTATAGCCACCATATGCAATGATGGGCTTCCATGATCACAATGGTAGGTTCTAGACCAGTTGCCATTGATGTTGGGAGTCTGTGTGGTTCCCATTGAAAGCCTCTGCCAGTGGCAGTGACCTTCTTGAAATAGGCTCAAACCCTGATCCGTAATCTCAAAGAGCCACTGCCCAAGAGGTAGGGTCTCCCCACCGAGGTGAATACCTCGAGTTGGCTTTTTTTAATTAAGGCTCCGCATTGTAACTAGTCAATGTACATTATTGGGAGAGTGAATGTCAATGCCAGTGCTTTTTCTTTCTCTCCTTTATCTTTGTCAGTGATTCAAAGACATGATTTATGGTTCGTCTCCGACTTTCAGCATCATCCATCAAGTCCTGGTTTCACTACAGGGCTCCACGTTGTAAATCATGCCGAAGGCTTGTCACTCATTCCCCTTAACCCTTTAGGGACGTATTTCAGGGTCGCTCTCCAGGAAGGAGGTTTGGTAAGATGGCAGTTGAGGGGGCCTGGGCAATTGATGGGGACTCACGGAGCCAGGATTGCTAAATGCTTGGCCCAAGGAGATAATTATTAAGACCCGGGATAAGGCTGGACCCAGCTCCACCCTGAGCAGGCAGGTGAAGGAACGCCCACTGACAGCCTGAGAAACGCCCAGCCCAGCACCAGCTCTGTTCTATTTTGAAGTGTGTGTTATGGATGTGAAGTGCTGAGTTTCCCTTCAGAATCAATCACAGGCTAGTTCTGATTGTGACCTTGCAAAGATTAGAGAATGAGCGCAAAGACCCATTAGCAGCTGCTATTTCGGGCTTGGTAAATTAACAGCGCTCTCCTCCTCCTCTCCCTCTTTTATCCCTGTCTCTATCACTCGCTAGTTTCCTGTCCCTTTCGACTCAGGAAGGTGAAGAGGTTGGGCAAGGGGTGAACCTGAAGACTGGTATTTGCAGGAAGAAAACCAGAGGAGTTTTTCTAGAGCCAGATCTCCCCTTCCACTGCCTCCTGGCCAGGGCTCCACATCTGCTTCCTGCCTCGAGGCTTAGCTATCAGGAACGCTTGATAAAGGCAAAACTCCAAACAACTGGCATTGAGCCAATTGGGGAGGGAAAAGGGGATGCTGGTCCATTGAAAACCTGCAGTTAGTAATCAAGGTGAGAAATATCTGCTTGGAATTCATTCGTTCAGAGGCCACTGCTGGAGGAAAGCAATTTATTTCTGAGTTATGCAGAGTTCCGTTGGGCCCAGGTGAGCCTATGGAAACAGCAAATATATTAGTGAAAGATACATACATAAATAAAGCCAAAGATTGCAAAACATTGACATATCTTGTTCAAACGGCTCTGCGCTGCCCCTTTTCCATAGGAGCCTGGAGGGTAAATGACTGGTCAGGCTTTTTCTGCCATTAGCCTCTATGACCAGTACCTGTGGTGTTGCACCCGGCACATGACGGTGCATACCTGGCACAGTGGGTGTGCACATGTGTGAGTGGGCGCACCTGGGCCTGGGAGGAGAGGATAAAGGAGCAGAGTCACCCAGGGGAGAGCATGGTGAGCAGAGAACACAGGGAGGAGAATGCCGAGAGAAGGAGTATAAAGATTGCTGGGGGTTGCCAAGAGAAGGAGTGTAAAGACTGCAGTCCCCTTGGCCCTGGCCTGCCTGGAGGGCCTATCTCTGGTCCCGAGAGTATTAACATCTGTAAAATTCACCGAGTGATCCAGGACTCTCGTTGCCCCTCTGCTAGAACCAGATTTTGGGTATCTGTGCTATATTGGGGGTCACAAGATGATCACCATGTTAAAACCCTTTCTTGGTGATGTTTGAGGGCCTCAGGACTGGGATCTCTTTCAAATGAGTGTAACATGCACTCATCTTTGTTTTTGCAAAACCACATGCTTCATGCCATCGACAGGGTTAGAGCATCTCAGCTGATGAAGATAGTGACCCCATTAAGCGCCTTCTGTACCTGCAGTTCTAACTTGCCAGCCACCCCCAATGGCTGATCTTACTATTTTATCTCTCTTGGAAAAAGCACAAGGATCTTTTCAAACTTTAAATGACCCCAAAGCTATTCATCCTCCTAACAGCCTGGGAAGGCAGGTAAACGGTGGCTGGACTACTATTTCACTGGGCCCTTCTCCTGCCGCCCACCCCTCTGCTCAGAGCCAGATTTATACAGTACACACAGTGTCTGCAGATCTAACTACAGGTGACTTAGAAACGAGGAGTCTGCAGATGAATGTGGCCATTCAGGATGATGTATTCTATCTTTTTGTGCTGAGAATAGCACTGATGGCTCGCTGGTGGAGGCATAACGAGGAGGCCAATCTCCTCTCCCACTCGCAGCCTATTACAGAGAGGGCTTCTGCCGGGTTGCTGCGAAGTCAGCCACCACAATTTGAATTCCGTCAATAAGATGTCTCCTGTTTATGCTCCCTGAACCCTGCGAGGCCCCGGACCAAGAGAATTTTCAGGTGCTGACAATAAGAAACCTGTTTAGTGCCCAGGGATTGCAGGGGAGAAGCAGAGCCCCTTTCCCTTGCCATGAAGGAGAGGACCCCCCCCCTTGCCCTGCAGTGCTTGTCCCTGGAAGAGTGATAGAGGCCCACAGAAGACCCCCTTCCACCCCCATCCCCCACCGCAAGGCATCGGAATCTGCTGCTAAGATGTACTTGCCCCCAATGAAAGGTGCCACCTCGGTCCCAGGGACCAGCAGCTCACCTGGACCTCGTGCTTGAAGGGTCTATGCAAGATGCGAGGAAGGAAGAGAAAATGCAATTCAGTGAGAATAAAACCTGCTGTCAGCTCTCTCTGTGGACCTCAGCACACAGGGTGAAGCTTGCTCTCAGGAGGCCTGGAGCTGCAGTGTTGAGAGCAGTGATTTCCCCACCTTGTGAAAATGGACGGGCCAAAAAAAGGTGACCCAATTCGCACAACATATGTGTCAGTGTTTTCAGTTGAATTCCAAGCAAGTCTAATGCGTTTAACTCCAAATGGTGCAAAGCTTGGCAGATTTCTGGGGGGCCCATTTGCCCGATTTGCAATGAAAATTTTAATAAATTGTCCAAATCCATAGAATCTACCCCCAAAGCGTTGGTCCAAAGCCAGGAATAGACAGTTCACGTCTTGCGTTCCCATGTGCAGTTTTCTTTGCACACAGAAGATGCTGAGCTCTGTATGTGCTTGAAATGTACTTAGTTCTCGCTCTTTCTCTTTCTCTCGATCTCTCTCTCACGGTAATTTTCCCACCCCTCAAACCCATTCTTTTTTTCATTTCTGTTTTGTCAAATAACAGTGTGACTTTGTCTTTGACATTAAACAGTTGTATATACTTTTAGCAGAGTTTGTTTACTCCATCTGTATTTCCAATCAGCGTGGAAGGTTTACCAAAGCCGTTCATTACTGATTTATTTTTGATGTATTTAGATAGCAAATATGGAACTGTCAGCAGTTGCTGGCTAAACAGTGTTGACAGACATTAATAACATATGGTCTAGCAATGGAATTATGATCTTTCATTTGAAAAAAAAAATTGATCCTCAACATGCAATTTAGAATTTTGCATTTCTTAGGTAGTTGGGGACAACACAGGAGGCTTTTGAAGAAACTACATTTTCTCTTTATTTGTAACCTTTGGGGCTTCCTGGTGGTGACATTAGCATCTTCTGTGTCTGTTTAGCTGTTCAATTTAATGGAAGACAAATCCTCCCAAAGGTTTAATTTACTCTTGCAAACTGAAATCACTATATTCACACTGTGGGAAATGGCCCTAATTTTCCCAACCTTCAGTTACCATCAAGCATATAATTTATTTCTCCCCCTTCAATACATTCCTCATTAGAAAAAAAAAGTTTTGATATTTAAATGTCACCAAGTTCAAATGGAAGAACCTGGTCTCCCATTTCAGCAAAATGTTCTTGCTGGCAAGGCGACTTCTACCTGACCGCCACCCATTTTGTACTGGGCCAGTACAAAAACATTGAATTTCTGACCTTTAATTGGCTGTTCTTTTGAGCTGACATGGTTTCCACCAGCAGGAACAGGGGAAATTGTTTGAAGAGGTTACCACAAAAGCAAAAAACAAAAACAAACAAACAAACAAAAAAAACTGGGTTCCAACAAAGTTCAGCCCATTTGCTTTCTTTTTTTATAATTAATTTATATATATATATATATATATATGTTTCACATCTTTGTATTCCTCAGGGATCACCCACCACCTTTCCTCCTTAACCATTCACTCCCATCTCCCCCCAAGTTGTATACTTTAATTTGGTTGTTAGCTTGTTTGGACTTTTCCTCCTGGTCTTTTGTTTGTTCTTCCTATGCCCCATATATTAGTGAAACCACTTGGTTTCTGTCTTTTTCTTTCTGACTTGTTTCTGTTAATATGATTTCTTCTAGGTCCATCCATGTTATCATAAATTCATCAAATGTGTCATTTTTAATTGATGAGTCATATTCCATTGTCTGTAGATACCACATCTTTTTCATCCATTCATCTGTTTTGGGACATTTGGGTTGTTTCCATGTCCTTGCAATTATAAACAGTGCTGCAGTAAACATCAGAGCACAGGTGTCCCTTTGTACAGGCATTGAGTTCTCCTTTGGGTAGATTCCCAGAAGAGCGATTGCTGGTCAAATGGTAGCTCCATTTTCCTTAGTCTGAGGGTTTCCACACAGCTTCCCACAGTGGCTGGACCAGTAACCTCTCTACTTTCAAGTAGATGATTAGCCCCTGTCCCTCAACAGGACCCCGGAGGGCAACATCCAGACAGTGTCTCATGGATCTGTAAAAATGGTCCCATTTCTAGAACCCAGTTCTGTTTCATGAACATAATGCCCAGAGGATGTGCTCATCCAATGATACAAATACAAGTTCTCTAGAGCAGTGAGAGCCAGTGGTAGACGTCATGGAGAAGCTGCGGAAGTCAAGACCCCAGTACCTTCTTTTTTTTTATTTAAATAATTTATTTATATATAAATTTCACATTTCTGTGATCTCTGGGATCCACCCCTCCTCCCTGACCATTCCCACCCTGTCCCACTCCACCCCCAAGTTGTGTACTTTAATTTGGTTGTTGGCTTGTTTCTTAACCATCCAAGTGTTGTGTGTGACTTACACTCCTGCATCCCAGAATGCCTGTCTTTCCTGATACAAACGTAGCTAAGGATAAGCAAGCGTTCATTTCCTTCTGTGGCCTTTGTGTGTGGATGGACTGTTTGCCTTTGTTTTCCAAAGATGGGAGACAACAAGGCTTGTAGCCTGGTAGCCTGCCTTGCATGACAAGCTCTTCTAGTATCTGATGGATCACACAAGCTCCTCAGGACACTAAGAAATACGTGTAATTCCCATCATGCAGATAGGGAAATGCCAAAGGGGTGCGTGTCTTACCCACTGTCACATAACTGATAGGGTAAGGAACTGCAAGTCAAATCCAGAGGGTTCAAGTGAAATCAAATGTGGGATTTGGGTTAAAGTGAAAAATATAGAGACACTTGTATGTTTTGCCTTTTTTTGTTTTTACTGTCTTAGAATTGTGAAGACTGTCAGAAATTATCCAGTCCAAATCTGTCTTTATTCTTACCTGTAAGTTAACTAAGCCCAGAAGAACTCTAAAAATGTGGCCCAGGTTAAATTGTTGGAACTGACTTGTCCTGACTCTGAATCCAGCTTTGTGGATCAAGGCCCTGTCCTTCCCTTGGTCATCTCAAGGCTTGAACATAAATATATTGGTGGTTGATTTTGAAATGTATCCAATACATTGGGTACTCATGCTATTGAAGGGAAGCAGAGTTTCTTCCTCTGAGAAGGAAGCTGAAAGGGGAATTACTTAATCTGAGCATAAATTGTCCCCTTGAGAATCTACCATCTTGCATCTTGCCATCTTATCTCTACTTCCTGAGGCAACTGGTTTTTTTTTTTTTTAATGTGTTTGCTTGTTTTTTTAATTTTTATTTTGTAATTTTCATACAATACTGGTCACATGTGTGTGGTTGTCATTCCCCTTAGGATTGGCCCTCCCTTCTGTACTGTACATTTTATACCCTACCCCCACTTTCCCCTTCCTCACTCCAGTCACTCCAACTCCTCCCTGCAAGCCGTTGGTCCATGGCTGGCCCACTGGTCTTTTCTTTTTCTGGAGCTCTGTCCTTTCTCCCAGGTGTGGACTTGCCCAACTGGATAGAGGCAGACCAGGCTGCTCTGGTCTCCAGGAGTGACTGAGATGGATAGTCAGGCCGATCATGTCAGGAACTTGTAGGGCAGCTGCATGGTGGCTTCTCCAGGATCCTTCCTGGCACCTGTCACGTGGTCCTGATTCTGTGCCGTGTAGTTCTGATATCTGGGTTTGGGAGTCCAACTCCCAGGTGCTGGTGGTGTAGGTGTTCCCTGCTGGGGACAGACTTCCCTAGGTGGTCGGTCCAGCTCCTCTCCTCTCTCATGTTAGCAGCTCTCCTGCGGGGCCACAGCCACATCTCTGTGACTTTCTTTCCCCATTGATTAGTAAAGGAGGGAACCTTTCTGAGACAAGTGTGATGATCGAGCAGCAGCCTGTGAGAGTGAAAGGCCCATTATGTGACCAATGGGGGAAGCAGGTTCACAGATGTATGAGCAAGAAGTGTAAGAACCCTGATATGGAAGTTCATCTAACATGCCAAAGAATTCAAGGAGGTACTCACCCATGGAGGAGGGGAGGAAATTGAGTCAAATTTGTGAGATAGTTGGAAATTTGTACTTTGAATATGTGACAACAGTAAGGGATCCTTGTTATTTATTTACATTTTTTGGATGAGAACAATTACGTATCAAATGAGAGCTCCTTTTCTTCAAAGATAAATACTGAAGTATTTGCAAATAATATAATGTATATTGTTGGGTTTGCTCCAAAATAAGACTGATAGGAACAATGACCAGAGGTCTGGGTGAAGCAAGGCCACCTACAAGCCGGCTCATGATACCCAGAGGAGTTCATTTAGGTCTGCTTTTGGAAATATTCACAATTTTCCACTTTAAAAGAAGTCCTAGAAGAAAAGAAGCAAATAAACCAAACAACGGGATGGTTTAAATTATAGGCGACCTTCAAGTTCATTTCAGTAACTTTTGTTAAGGAAGTTGAAAGAAAAAAGCATCTGGTGGTTTTAAGTGGAACTGCTACTAGATTCGTTGGCCAGAAGGCACAACTGCATGGAGGAGTGTTGTAGAATACTACAGTGGTGTCCTGTTGCTACTGGGACAAATCACTTCAAATTTAGTGACTTAAAACAAACATAAATGCATTATGTTACAGATCTGGTGGTTAGACATTGGAAATCAGTTTCATGTGGAGCTAAAACCAAGAGCTTAGCATAGTCAGAGCATCCCCTGCTGGGGACTCTGGGAAGGACAGTTCCTGGTCAATCCTCATCTAAAGTCTGCCATGTTCCTTGGCTTGTGGTCCCTTCCTCTATCTCCAATTTAGCAACAGCATCACCCCAACCTCTGATCCATCCTCTTATCTCTCCCCTGACCCTCCTTCACACTCTTTTAAGCCCTCTGGGAATTCACCCCATAAATGATTTCACCGGTGAGTTGGAAGATGAGTAATCTCCCATCTTCACTACAAAGAACCTCATATCTAAGCTCTCTTCTTCTGTCTTCCTTCATGGGACAGAATAATGACCCTGGAACCCATAATATGTTACCTGACATAGGAATAAGGGATTTTCTGATGGGATTATTGAAGGGCCTTGGGCAATTTTACCTGCTTTCTGAGTCATTGATAGCATTTATTGAGCACTTACTATTTATTGGACAAGGGGCTTGGTACTTTATGTGTTATCTCCAGCTTACAGCAAACTTAGGAAATAAGAGCTAAGTTAGGCATGGTGGTGTGCACCTATAATCCAAGCACTGGGTGGCAAAAGGCCACGGATTGCTTGAGTTCTTGGATTTGAGACTACCCCGGGCAACATAGTGAGACCTAGTCTCAAAAAAAAAAAAAGGGGGGGGGAGGAAGGGAGGGAGGAAGGAAGGAGAACTAATATTAATCCTATAGTATAGATGAGGAGCATATGAGGGAAGCTGGATGACTTATCTAGATTCCCATAGCATCAGCAGAGGAAGCATTGCAGAACTGTCTCAAATCTAAATGTTGAGTCTTAAATTCTTAAATTTGAAACCATATTGCCTCAATGCTAGATGAACTGGGGGCAGGGGCTTTGACCCAATGAAAGGGAATCAACTCTGGCATCAGTAACTAACAAGACACAACAGTTTTCTGGCTGGCTTTGGTTTTTGGTCTTTTGTATTATTCAGCTTCTAATATTTCTGACCTTGGGAAGGGAGGAGGCAGGGGAGGACTCAGCCACTCCCTGCATCACTCAGTCTTTCTCCCTGGCTGCTGTGGCCATGTACAAAGTCATCGCAGATGACTCTTACATAGGCAGATCAAGGCATACAATGGGAACTGTTTGGTCTTTTCCATCCTTTTCAATATGAATCATTGTCCTGGGCTGAGCTCAGCTGTCCTTAGATGATGTTTGCTGCACCACTGGGTGAGTCCCCGGGGGAAAACTTGCTTTACATTAACGGAGAAGAGACAAATAACAGACATAGATGCAAGGTAGGGAACTGGGACTGAGCAGAACCACCAAATTTTAGTTTCTACTTGGGAGGGGGGAACCAAAATTTAGTTCCTTGTTTGAGGCGTGGGGGTCTCAAACTCATGGCTGGACAGGGGACAGATCTGACCAATTAGCCAAGTGGATCACATGTGAGGTGACATGAAATGGAAAGGATGTGGGCAGATGGTTCAGCCCAGCCCTTACCTCCCAGATAGGGCAGCTATGTCTCACCAGGAGAGCAAGGTTCCAGGCAAAGTGTGGTCCTATGGCCAGATTTGGAAAACTGGGTTTTTATGTGAAATCTCTTGATTTTCAGGTCTTGATTTGCTTACTTGTTTTAATGGAATCTCCCCAAGCAAACCCATTTAGAAAGTGAGTCCAGCTTATTCTCTTGTCCTTGGGGTTTCTGCCTGGTGCGTGGGCCTCTGCTGTTCAGTGGTGGCCCCATGTGACCTGGAACACTGGAAATAGGGCTGCTCCAAGCTGGGAAGGGATGTCAGTGCGAAGCCCGCACGACATTTCAAAGTCCAAGCCCCGAAAAAGGAATTGTAAAATAGCACATTCATTTTTGCATTGACTACATGCCAGTGTGATGACATTTTCAGTATAAAAAGTATTATTAAAACTAATTTCACTCATTTCTCTTCCATTTTTTTTGAATGTGGCTGATGGATACTTAAAATCCCATGTGCAGCTCACCTTTTATTCCCCTTGGATCACCTGACCTCAGGCCTTCAGCGTCTGGTCATTAACCCTTTGAGGTTATTACTCTTCGCACCACTTTACAGATAAGAAAATTGAGGCTGGAAGATTAAATAATTTGCTAAGAGTTGCACAGGCAGCAGGAAAGGATTTGATTCTGGATTTGTCAGATAATGAAGCCTGAACAAGTAACCACCGTGTTACCCAGCTCCCCTTCAAACCTCCCCCACATCACTCCCCCAGTCCCCCCCCCAAAAAAAATAAAAGAAAACAAAGAATTTGGACAAATCTGAGAAATATTGGTCACTGGTTTCAGACATTTGCCTGAGCTGAAAATAGTGTGCATTTCCATTCAGGAAATGATGGTTTTACTCCAACTTGGAACTTACAGGCGATGCATCATGTAAATTCAGAAGGCAGAAAAGTTTTTCATACAGGTGTATTTTCCTTTGTGCGATATGTACATATTCTCTCTCCATTGCATGAAGACCAAGTAGTTGTGACTTGCAATGCATTTGAAATGCACAAAAGGTGTTCTAGGTGCCAAGAAACTTATCCCAGGTCCTTCTAATTCTCACCTAAGAGGATCTACATCCTTTAGCATCTGTCAACATGCATCCACGCTGTCTGTTTGGCAAGGTTAGACCTTTACCAACTGGATTTTCTCAGACATGAGACCTGGTGTTCCCGCCTGGACCCCACGCTTATCCACATGTTTATTCAATAGACTCGTGGGTATATGGGGTGAAGGGGGGGTGAGACTCCCACTCTTTCCAGTGCTTTCTTCTGCTTCCCAAAATATCCAGTACCATTTGTAGCAGGCAGGGTAGATCAGCATGAACTTGGGGTTCAGAGTTCTGGGCACCAGCCCTGATGGCATAATTTATGATCTGTGACCTGGGTCAATGCATTGAAATTCTTGGAGTCTCCGTTCCCTGGAATGAAAAATAAAGGCACTAACAGTGATCACGTATGATTGCAGCGAGGATGGGGACTAAATGCACTCAGCACATATATGCACAGGGCAGGGCATCCGCGGTCATTATGGACACTGTTACTCAATCATCACGATGGGAATGAGGATAACACTCCTTTTGCTCTTTGGCGTTGTTTCCCTAACGCTGAGGATCACATGTTATCAGAGTGAAGACAAATCATGAGCGGGAGATTTTTCAACAATGAGCCCCAAAAAACATGAATGTTGGTGCTCCCATGTATCTCTGAGGCTTTGCAGCTTTGTGGGCTTTCAGGAACAGTTTTGTGTGTGTGTGTGCAAACATTTGCAGTGTCCTGTGCTCGCCAGGCAGTGACTGTTGCAGAAAAGCTCCTCGATTTTTCTACTTTCCACCCTGTCAGCGCAGGAGAACTTGGGATTCTATAATCCAAATTGGATCCTTCCGAGTGCCTTTAACTCCCTGCGTTGCAGACCCCGTTTTTCCCCAGAGCCCCTTCAGGCCTGGTGGGTCGTGGGATGGGGATGGGAACCTCACCTTGACAACTCCGTTTCGCTCATGTGAATCTCTCCTATTTCTTTCCTTCCACCTGGTGCCACCATTTGATTTATCTGCTCTTGTTTGTGGATTCACTGATCACTTTCTTATTACTCTTCCACCTCCATCCATTTCAGTTTGCGGTGCCTTTCGGGTGATTTCTTCCGCCACCCCTTACCACCTGCTCCAACCTGACAAATTATCGACTCAATGTTGCCCCTGACCTGGCTTGGTCTCCTCCCTGGGATATAAATGATGTGGTTCAGAGGGATAATGATGCCCTCATAAACATGCAGTTGTTCCTCTTCAGCCTGCCCTGCTTGAAAGTCATGCCCCAGCTCAGCCGGTGAGGCAAGAAGAACTGGAAGGCAGGTTGGAGTCCAGGAGACCCGCAGCCACTGAATCCCATGGTCAGAGAATCAGAGAACCCTTCTTTGGTGGGGGGTGGGGTGGGGTCTAGTATCTTATTTCACTGGGCCTGACCATTTGGAAGGAGTTTGAATCAGATGCATTTGGAAGTCCAGACACGGAATGGCCAGGAGCTGTGGGAGCACAAGGTGCGTGTGCTCAGCAGAAGTGAGGGGCTTAGGGTTGCCCATCTTCCTCCCTTCCTGGTTCTCTGAAAGGGCCCATTTGATCTCTCTGTTTTGCCCACTGATACCTATTTTGGTATGAACATCCTCCACCCGTGTTCATAGCTTAAACTCTGGATTCCCAGATTCTTGGCTGTAGCTAATGGGCAGAAGCCAGTGGGTGTGGTTACCTTTTGCAGGAGGGTTAAGGTAAAACAGGCAATAAACAACACAGATGCCGGTGACCCTGGCCAGAGAAAGGCACACTTTGCTGTGAGAGTTCTACACCAAAACCCCCCTTACCTGCAGGGAATCCCATGAACCCTAAGGCTGATTCCTATGGGAACACATTAAGAAATGCAGCTTTGAACCAAAAGGAAACCTGACCTAATATCACAGGTGGAGACCAGACCACCCCCCACTGACCAGCTCCCTAGGCACCGTGCATGGGGGTTGCACCCTCCAGCTGCCTCCTTTTGCTCTGGGCTCTCCCGAATGGGAAGTTTCAGGCATTTACCTGTTTCTAATTTAGTCCTCAGGCTAAGCCTTTACAGCACAAATGATGCCCTTGCAATGCCCACATCATCTGACCCCAACTCAGTGCTCTGCCCCACACTGTAGATGGACTCTGCTTGGTCTGGGTAAAGGGAGAGTGTTGGAGACGAAGGAAGAGATGAAGAGACCAGAGACTGGCAGAGTAATAAGCTCTTTACTGGGGAGAGAAGCCTGGACGGGCATCTCACACTGCCCAGAGCAGGGCCGGGAGAGCCTACCTTGGCTGCATGGCTGTGTCCTTTGATCTGGTTCCAGAGTTGGGGTTTGGTCAGGGGAGATGGAGGATTTTGGTCAGGTGGTGAGGTTTTCCTGATAGGTGATCAGTTTCCCTCTGGCCACATTCAGTCAGGTGGCCTGGGGGAGGTGGCTTTCTTTGATGGTGGCTGAGTCGGTGACTCATGGGATGGGAGTTAAAGATAATTGGTACCAACAGGACAGAATTTGGAAGCAAAAGCATTCTTTTGATAGGGTGTGCTACCCCCACCCCCAATGTCCCCTGTTTAAGATTGCAGATTTCAAGGACAGATGCTAAAATGTGAGAATGACCTTAGTTGGAATGTCCCTTCAGGGAGAGGCAGGGGGAGAAAGAAGTGAAATGGTCAAGGTAAAACAGGTTTCCTGGAAGGCAGGAAATCAGAGTATATAAAGGGTGTGCAAAGATTCCGATTCTGATTGGAGAGGCAATATGGAGATCGGATAGAGAGATTCAGTGGAGGAGAGATGGGAATCAACCATCTTGTGGAGTAAAGATGTGAGCCAAGTGGCCACTGGGGGCCTGCAACCCTTGACTGACCCAGGCTGGCAGCATGTGTGCTAAATGCAGTTAAGAAGTTTGCAGATTTGAACTCCGTGTTGGAGTTTGTTTTGCTGAGTTTGACTTGTGTCTGAAAGAAGCTGTGCAAAAGTTAGACCTGAAAAGAAAGTGAACTTGGCTGGGTCCGATACCATGACGTTCCTGCTACCTGAAGAC
>PVHY01018125.1:0-29900 GCA_004024945.1 Uropsilus gracilis
GGCTAGCTATCCCAGCTCAGCTCTCAGACATGTAAATGAATTCCAACCAAGTCAGAACAAACCAGAAATGATTAAGCCAATACACAGAAACTTAAGAAACAGTAATTGTTTAATTGCATTAAATTTTGGCATAGTTTTTTGTTTAACAAAGCAAACTGATTAGATCTTTGAACACAATTTCAACAGTTGATGTCACAATTAAAACCGGCACCATATATCAATCTGTGCTTAATTAACTTCTATTTAAGAAGAAAATTTTACTCTATACCTCTTGCCTAAACACAGAAAAAATTGAGATGTGAAAAACAATTTAATTTTTATAAGTATCAAGGAATGATATGGAGTTTTTAAAGTAACAGATCAAAAAATTCTAATTAAATTATGGTTGAGAATACAGAAACACGGAACTCATCTCAAAATCAAGTTAAAGAAAAATGGTAAGAAACAAATACTAGATGAAAATTGGAATGAAGATACTATTCCAACTCTAAAACTATGACATAACGCTAATTTTCAGCTACCCCAATATAAAATAGTAAGTTGTCTTGCATTATAATTCACATGCTATAAAATACATAACATTGAAGAGTACAATTCAGTGTGTTTCAGAATATTGACAGATTTGTACAGCAATTAGATGCCACTGCTAGATACCACAATATTTTCACCACTCCAAAATGAAACCCTTTTTCTGTTAGCAGCAACCTCTCATCTACTTTTCCTCCTATCTTAACAACCACTACATAATCAATTTTCTGTGTCTATGGGTTTATGCAACTTTTATAGAAATTGAGTCATACAAATGCATGTCATTTTGTTTTTTCACTTCTTGTACAAAGCTCAGTGTTTAGGTTCATCCATGTTGTAGCACTTATCAGTACTTCATTTCTTTTTATTGCCAGATAATGTTTCTACCATATGGATATACCATATCATGCTTATCCACTCATCAGTTAATGGGCATTTAGACTATTTTCACTTTTTGACTATTGTGAATAATGTGAACAATACTCCTACAAATTTATAGGTACAACTATTTGTCTCACTTCTCTTAGAAAAATACCCAAAGATGCTGGATCATATGCTAACAGAGATATTGATTGTTTTCTTTACTTTTTCATTATGTTGATTGATTCTTATATGTTGAAAGATCCTTGCAACAACCTTGTGACAAATCTCATACCACCAAATTATATACTTTGTAAATATTGTGAATTTCAGTTGATAGCTAGGATTGCATTGAGGATGTTGGTACCTATAATCACAAGGGGTATTAGATATTCTTGTCTTGTTTTTGTCTGACTTTGGTGTCAGAAAATACTGGTCTTGCAGAATGAATTGAGCAGGGTTTTCTTTGTTTATTTTTTGTATGTTTTTGGTGGGAGGTGTAAGGAAGTTGGGGAATAAATGTAAACCCAACATCTCAAAGTTGGGTTTGTGAATGATTGGTGCTGATAATTCTTTAAATGTTGTAGCAAGGGAGGAGGAGGGAGAAGGGCAAAATCAGGGGAAGGATGAACACAAAGGATCAAGTTGATTGTCCAAGGGTGATGTGGTGGTGGGAGAAAGTTAGGATATACAATGATGTTGATGGAAAAATAATTGTATATATATAATCAAAAATGTTTGGTAAAATTCACCAGTTGTTTGCTTGTGAAGTGACAGTTCCAAACTGATTATGTCAAGTCTCTATCCTTTGTCATCATATGTGGTCACTGAAATCTATACTCAGTTTAGTGATCAGTTTAATGCTTAACCAAATATTTCTTAAATGCTTGGAACAAAAAGTTTCCAAGTCTTTATTATGAAGGTTTGTAAGCATGTTGGAGTTCACCTCAAACCTAGAGTTTACATGTTGGAGTTCACCTCCAATCTCTGCCTTAACCTCCAATCCCTGCTTGTGTAGAGCTGCAAGGTCAATGAGAGGTAGCACTTAAGTCTTCTACTTCTCTAAGAGAGCACAGAGCACTCACAGAGGAACTTTTAGATTTTTGGGAATATGAGTCAGTTTTTCAGAACACCCATGCATACATAACCACATTACCTAGTTTTTCCTTTCCAGCTTTCATGTCAGTCTTTAATTTTCCCAATTTTTAATTGTTTGGTTTTTACTTTTTTAAATTTGATTGCACACACACATATGTGTGTGTGTGTGTATATATATATATATATATATTACATCATTTTATACCCTGAGGTTCTCCCACCACCTTATCATGCGTGAACCATCATCTTAATCTCTTGTGCCCATTCCTCCCCGGATTTTACCCCGCTCACCCCCCTTGCTTTATGCTTCAGTTCTGCATAGAGTTTGTTAGTTTTAAGTTTTACTTATCCTTTTGTTTGTTTGCTTTCCCTATACCCTGCATATAAGTGGGATCTTCCAATATTTCTCATTTTCTTTCTGGCATATATCCACTAGCATAATTCCTTCAAGCTCCATCCATGTTATCACAAATACATCAAATATGTCTTTTTTGATTGTGGAATAATATTCAATTATGTAAATATACCATAAATTTCTGATTCATTTGCTTGTTTTGGGGCACATGGGTTGTTTCCATATTCTGGTTATTGTGAATAGTGATGCAATAAACATAGAGTATAGGTGTCTTTTTGAATTAAGGTTTTGGTATGGGAATTTTTCCCAATTTTTAGCTATCACCTCAGGCACTGTGAATTTAGACACTTGTAAATGTTTTCCATAATTGCCCACAAGGGAGAGGCTTTTTGCCAAGTTTGAGTTTGAGTCAAATCAAAACAAGGCAAACTTTTCCTGTGGGATCATCCCAGAAGCTATCTAACACTTTAAACAACACCATTTCTTTAGGAAGGAGGTATTAAAGAGCTCCAATTCTACTCTGTTCCCTCAATTATTGAGAATACACACTTTTTTTTTAACCCAGAAAACCTTTGAGCAAGGAATCAGAGATGGGAGTTCTTACCAACATTCACTAGTTCTTGAACAAATGTTTCCTGGGTTGCCATGTCTTTGGTTAATTTCCAGAGTGCCAAAAATATAATTTAGACTCTTCTGGGTTTTTCTGTTCTTCTTATTGTTTTTATAAAGAGACACATTCTTTTGGATACCATTTTTCAACATGTCTTATTAGTAGTCATTAACTTAAAGTACTCTCAGTTCACTACATTGACCAGTAACTTTATACAACCCAATAATGACAGAAAAGAAACAAATAGTAAAATGAATACAAATCAGGCATTTCAACATTTCATCTATGAAATATGACTGCACATAATGATATACGAATATCTTCTGTGAACATGAAGAACAATTAAGTGTAAGGACACAGATACTATGTGATTTAAGAGAAACATTATTCAAAGTAGATTCAGGAGCTAAGATTAAATCACGATATTTTAAAAGTATAATAACAAATTTTAAGATGCAGTTGATAAATTACAAACAAATTCTACTTGTTTCAAAATGAAAACAAAGGATCTTTATTAGAAACAGATTACATAAGAATATTAAATGTACTTTGTACTTAAAATCTTACCAAGGATGATTGATGATAGAGGAAAAACTAAAAAGAAACAAGTTTTTGTGACTGTACTTTTACTTGCTGACACTACAAAAACCAAATTTCTACTACACAAAGAATGAGTTCATGATGGAAAAATACCAAACTATCTAAATTTGACTGTTTACTATTCTCAGAAAAGGTCTTATGGGAAAACAAAGTTGATTTGCTAATTACTGTATTAGTATACTTGCATTTTCTTTTCTCTATCAAGGCGTTCTATTTTTAAAACCAAGTTTTCTGACTAAAATGAGATTTTTATAAATCATATTTTTCATACTCATATCCACAGCAACCAATGAGGTGAATGAGATAAACAGAACTGTCTGGTAGGTACAGGATTCCAAATCAAATGAAAAAGTATGTATTTAGATGACATGGACTAAGTGATATTTCAATTGTATCTTTCACTAGTTAAATGGCCACTTTAACATGGTATGTTTTGGGGCCCAGTCAAGGAGTACTTTAAGTTAATGATTGTACATCATTATAGAGGGCAATTTAGAAATGCATACAGAGGCAAGCCCTTACAACAACAGTTATCACAAAACCCAGATTATACTGAGAGGACTACCATCATTCTTTAAATTGCATATTTATGAGACCAACACTTATATGATGGACATAGGGAAAAACAAACAAACGAATAAGAAAGAATGAAAACAACCAATGGGACTGAACAATGGCGTGAGAGAGGAGGGGGAAGAAGGCAGGGGAAATGAAGAGCACAAAAGATCAGGATGGTTAACAAAAGTTAGTGAAGTGGGAAAGTCCCTGGGTACACAATAATGGAATAATGTAATATAAATATAAATATACATATAAGCAAATTTTAAAATTTTTAAATTAAATTTAAAAAAAAAAGGACAGGGTTAGTAGGGAATGGAGAAAGAAAAAGAGAGCCATCTGCATAGTGCCGGGCAGGCAGGAGAGCTGCTTCTCCCCAGCGTAGAAATTGTACTGAGTCCCTTTTTTTTTCTTAATTAATTTTCTTTTTTTATATATGTGTTTCACATCTTTGTATTCCCTGGGGACCACCCACTACCTTCCCTCCCTGACCACTCCCTCCCATCTCCACCCCTCCTCAACCCCCGCACATACTGATCCCTTTTGTGGAATTTTTATGTACATGTCTATGGCCTAAATTATCAACCAGAATAAATTTTATAATAATAAAAAATAAATTGCATATTTGATCTAAAATACTAAAAATTCCCATTTATATTTTGACTACCTGTCAGGGTACTGGGTTAATCCTTAATCTGCATTCATATTGCAATTACAGTAGTTTCTATACAAATGAACATTGTATTGTCCACTAGCAATTTCATACATATTTCATTAGAGCATATGCTCCTGAAGTTCTTAAATTTCTGTATTATCCTCTTTTTCTTGCCTCTGTTTCTTTACTCATGTAATCCTCCACTTTTTCCAACTCTTTTTTTGGCAAGGAATGTCTTAATTCTTCCCTGTACTGTAATTCAAGTGATTTTGGGGTCATGAAACCTACCCTCATTGATTAAAAAAAATCATCTTTACACTCATTCTCTTTTTTCCCCAAATTGTGTTTATCAAGGTAAGGTAGGTTAATCTTTATGTGTGTTGCAGGGGTTATAGGTTCAAACCTCTTTCACATATCCCTCCATACCTTACATATCACCAGCACTCCAACAATACTTCACCATGACATGAATTTGATCCTATCTAAGTACAATTTTGTGACATTGTCTTATCTTGTTTCTCATTAAAAAGAATGTCATTGTCTATTCTTATATCTGTAGAGGGTTGTCTGTTTTACTACTCCCATTCTTCATAATCTAGTCACTGACATATGGCTTCCATACCACCTATTCCACTGAAACAATTCAGCCTTTTTCCAACTGTAACTTGAAAAGTTTGACTGCACTGCTTTATAAAACTCACCTTTTTGGCTTCCTTAACACTGCTACTCATAGTTTTTCTTCTGCTTCTCTGGGTCATGTTTTTCAGATCTCTCTAAATCCATTCATATTCAGATGCCTCAAATGTTTGCTTTCCCTGCAGAGCTCTTTGTGACTGATCTTTTCTGTATACACTCTTCATGGGTGATTTGATCCACTCCCTAAGCTACCAATATAACTAAATTTATGATTCCCAAATAACCTACAGACAAGAATTTCTTCCAGAACTTCACATCTTCTTACCCAAGTGCCTTCTGAATATTGCCATTTGTATGTCTGATAAACTCTAATCCATCTCAAGTAGAAGTCATTATCATTTTCAATTTCTGTTTCTCCTCTGTATCCCACACCAGTAGCAGATGCCATAGCCAAAATAGCTGAAATAGTTGGATGATTAACCTAAATCCATCCTTACCTTTTCTCCTACCTAAAAAATCATTTATATTCCTGTCCTACTTTATGGGACCTCTGAGCTCTCAGCCTGGTACATCCTGCTTAAAACTATTTTCAGTCAATAATGGTAAAATCATTTCCCTGACCTGTGAGTGGACTTGATTTATCATGCTTAATAAAAAACACAAGAACAAACTACCCCTTTGCTGCTATTGACTTTTTTAATTGATTGCGCATATGTATATTTTTTTACATCATTGTATACCCTGAGTTTCTCCCACTACTTTGTCACCTCTGAACCATTTTTTTTTCATCTCTTGTGCTCATCCCTCCCCTGCTTTCACCCTCTCTCTCTCCCCCCTTGCTTTATGCTTTAGTTTGGCTGTCATTTTGTTAATTTTAATGTTCTCTTGTCTTTTTGTTTGTTTATATTCCCTATATCCTGTGTATAGAAGTCATCCAGTATTTCTTACTGGTTTGTTTTTCCTAACATGATTCCTTCTAAGTCCATTCATGTTATCACAAATGTATCAAATTTGTCTTTTTTGTTGTTGTTGAATAATATTCCATTGTGTAAATACACCACAGCTTCCTGACCCATTTTTCTGTTTTGGGAGCATTGGGGTTGTTTCCTTATTCTAGCTATTGTAAATAGTGCTGTTATTAACATATGAGTACAGGTGTCTTTTTGAATTAATGTTTTGGTATCCTCTGGATAGATTCTCAGAAGTGGGATTGCTGAATCAAATGGGAGTTCCACTTTCAGTAGTTTGAGCACCTTCCACACAGGTTTCTGTAGTGGCTAGACCAATTTGCATTCCCATCAGCGGTATGAAAGTGTTCATTTTCTTCCACATCCACATCTGCATTTGTTGTTGCTCATTTTTTTGATATAGGCAATTTTTACCAGTATAAGGTGGTATCTTATTGTGGTTTTGATTTGCATGTCCCTGATTATATTATGTTGAGCATTTTTTCATATGCCTATTGGCCATTTGTTGCTATTAAATTTTGTTGACCTTGAATTGACACCTGAAAGGTGTCATAAAGGTATTTGTGTTTCCAGCAGGAGCTAGCTTGAAAAAAAAGACAAAGCAGCATAGAAGAATTGAAAGAATGTCAGAAAACAAAGGTAAAGTTTCAATCTTAGGACCACTCTTTTCCTAAGGGGCTACTACACTGTCATGCTTCTCATTAGAGCCCCTGAAAGCTATAAGATAGAATGTTATTCTAAGACAGTGCTCAACTTCAACTCTAACTCCAGAGATTTTGACCAAGTTGGTCTAGAGTGGGGCCAAAAAAATGTGTGTCTTGAATACCTTTCCAGGCAACTTTTGTCCAAGGAATGCTCTGTGAGAACCACCGTGCTCAATCTTTGACTTGGGATTTTCTACTACTTGCTAGAAACAATGTGCTCCATTTTCAAAGTGTTAATCTCATTCTTAAACTCTCTTCTCTACATGCATAGCCTATGGTGAAATGCTATGCATTCCACCTTCTAAATATTTCTCATACATGTATTTATCACTCTATTTTTTTTCCAGAGTGTCATCTTCTTTCCTTGAATTACTCCAACATATCACTCTGTCTTCCCTGCTCTCTTGATGGTTCACTTTGCCAAGAGGGAAACTTTCAAAAATATGAATGTTGTTGTTTCTCATTTACTTCAGTGGTGCTCTCCTGGTTCTGCTAGAAAATAATGTGAGGTCTGTAGTTGGAGTAGCAGCCCTTATCCGCATGCTTCAACACAGCCCTCTCCTTGCATCATGCATGTACAGCTCTAACCTCCCAGGATGCCATCTAGCTCTTTAGTTCACTGCTCCCCTACTCCCTGAACTTCTCTATGATCTTTTATTTTCTTCCACCCACCCCCCCACTCATTGTTTGAATTGCACTTATTTATCTTGAATCAAATATTTTGTTGAGATATTCTTTCCTCAAGAATTCTTCCCTCACTTCCCACGTATGGAGACCCTGTAAGCTCTCAGCGATGTTCTGCCTCCCTCCATCAATGCTTCTCATGTGTTGCCATTTTACCTTTCTCCTAATCTGTACAGCTTGGAAGACCAAAGCTCATACCTCCCTCAGCTACCTCTTAAATCCCTCACATGACACTTAGGATCACCTTGTTGCCTTTATCATCATTGCCTTTATCATCATCATCTTACCCTCCTCTTATTCTAGCAAACAGACACTGAGTAAAGATTCTTACATTTTAAATATTTTAATGACCCATATTTTACCCATGAGAAATGAGATTCAGAAAAGTCAAGCTATTCACCCACAGGGTCAGTGAAGATAAAAGCAGGACTTGAGACCAGGGAATCTAAATCTAAAACTGATACTCTAGTAATTATGTTAAAAGTGGAACACCCCCTAATTTTCTTATAAAAATCAACTCTTCTATATGCACCCTCTAACTTCTGTCTCCTGCAATTTAACTTCTTATACTTTTACATATTATCCCCATTCCAAAACACCTATGGCCATTGATAGATGGCAATAGGCTTGATTACTATTTCCAGAGAGGCACCAAGCCTGTCTCTGGATCTTTCCCAAATTTTCCCTACCATGCCATGTTACCCTTCTCCAGGGGCTGACTGCATGGTGATCCTTTTTACCACACAGGAAACAATTGGCACAGACTGTAAAGAGAGAGCCATCCTTTATAAATATTTAAATACATGTTTCTCAATCCAAATTCAGAAATGACTAAAAATTACATGCAAAATTAACCATAAATGTGCTTTTTAAGCCTGATAAATTAGTAAAACAAATAGAAAAAAACAGGAAAATGATTTGGAAATATGAAAATGAGAAATACAACCATTCATAAAGTGCAAGATCCCCTCCAGGCAGAGAACTTTATATAAACTGTCACCCAACTTCATATCCAAATCTTACTTTGCTGCCCTCTTAACCTGGAGAAGATCCTTATACCTCACTTGGAGGAAATCTATACTCATTCACTCATCTAATATGCAGGCGGTTATCTTAGTACCAATATTTTCCAGTGTCAAGACCAAAGCACCTTCACACAAAGGAGGAGAGGGAAGAGGCAATGTGAGAGACAGACACTCTACAGGACCTAATTGGATCATGGTCTCATCTCATTCGTTTCCCAGGAGAATTCCCTGGAGAATACATGCCCAGCCTACTGGAGGAATTTATTCCTGAGACTGATAGATTTTTCCAGTCTATACTGTAATGAGTAGACTCAAAAGCAAGACTTCCTGAGAAAAGAACATCCTGAAGATTGTTTGAACTATATTACTGACATTCTTTGTAATTCAAGATGACTCAAGCTTGTTTGTTCATTGCAAACATAAACAAGGCTGATTTTTAAGGGTGTGCCTAGTTAAACATACTGTATACACACTCTATATTAAGACTAACACCTGGTGAGGAGCTGCAGTTTATTTTGTGTGGAGTGTTTAGTCTTCACATAGAATGGAATTTCAGAAAGAGATAAATAATGGTGACAGATGTCACTTCATGAAAGTCCTCTGACCAGCATTTTTGCTGAAAATAACATTACGGGGTACTGGACAAAACTAATGGGTCAAATGGCTAGAGGACAAGCTGTGATCATTCTAATTTCCTGATTTTTATGTTCATTCTGTGTTACGTTGTCCATCTATTATATGCAGAAGACTTGATGGTGCAGGGTATAAAGTGCAAGGAATTATCCCAAATCGCCCACAATGTATCAAGAAGGATATCCGGTAGGTGTTAAAGACATGAAAACAGTCAAGCAAAATGCCATTAAGGCAAAACACCAGACATGACTCTGTAGCTCTCAATGTTTTATCTAAATATGAAGTTGACCTTCATATTTACTCTTGAAGATATACAGAAGTTTTGATGCAAGTTGCTTAAACTGGATGTAATTACACTCTTTTTTCCTCTATGGAATGGACATTGCAAGGAACAGGAGCAATATTCATTTTGAATTTATCCTAAGTCAGTTTTCAAAGGGAAATGATTACCATCTTGAGGCTGTTATGTCTACCTAACTGATCTCTATGACAGTGTGTTATATCCATTAAAAGGTCAAATTAATCTTGAATAGATTTAATATTTATATACTACTATGACCACCCTCCCACTCACAGTGGGAAGTAATCCCCCCACTTTAGTTCAAAGAGCAGCAGTCAAAAACTTGACTTGGGACAACAGTCTGAGATCCTAATATCTAACCCTTTCTCAGTTGCTCTTTTTATATGGACTGATAACACTATGACACTAGGCTTACAGGCAGTTCTCCGGTTCAACTTTGATTCTCCACAATTGTGGATTGTGCTAGGTGGTGAAAGAAATAAAGTTCCTAAAGCTGTTTGAAGTCAAGTGAAGGAAAATAAGTATAGGCAAACTCTAATATCTATATCGACATGCTGCATCAGCTGAGCCTTTTCCTCTCTTTCCCACTAGAAGAATCAGAGTTTCCCATTTTCCCCCTTCCTACTGGCTTGTGAAAAATCCCTTCTTCCCCTTCTCCCCAGCAAGCCCACTTTATAAGCATGGGAGATACCATTTTTATAATGGGAAAATCAACTTAGGGGCCAGAGAGATACACTTTGTGATGATGACAGGTTCCCTCACCTTCCAGTCTACTCTTTCATGTATGAATCTGGGACAAGCATGACTACCACCTAGACTGGAGACTGGATTAAAGATAATTGTGCACCTGAAAACACTCACCATTAAAATCTCTCCCCATCCCTCAATGGTTTGTCTCTGCTTCCCATGGGTGAGTAGATGTAGGTCTAGGAATGCAGTAGATAAACTGAAAGGAACCAATGGTGACAGAGAGGGAATAGAATGGGAAGACTAAGACCTCTGTCTTACATCATGACTTTTGGCACTCCTAACTGCTGGTTCTCAGTCTTTCTGCCTCCTACTTTCTATCTGCCCTTCCAGCACCAGAGCCGAAAAGCCTCAATCAGACTGCACAGGTTCTTTTCATACTGTTGAGCCACAAAGAGCAGCTTTATTTAACTGGAGTTGATATTAATCTCCTTTCTCAACATCTACACACCTGAGAATTAGCATCTAGAAATCCAACCCTTATCCCAGCACTCTCCAGTGCTAAGCTTCAAGTGTGGTTCAGCGCAAAGGAGAAATGGCTTCATATTTCCTATCATGCTATCCAGAGTTTGGAGGCCCCAAACACCTAGCCACCCACTTGCCCCAGACTCAAGTGCACATCTACTAAAGACGGGTAGATATGTGGATATGGGATTAGGTAAGAGCAAGGAAAAACCATACATCTTTTTAAATTCATCTGCAAATTCTCATGACTCTTATTTAATTCTTGTGTCATCTTTCCTGTTTCCATCACTTTCACCAAACACAAGATCCTCTCCATTAACTTTGCAAATATCTCACTTATCTTCCTTTCATAACACATTAACAAAATGAACACTTTGGGAAAAGTCATGAAAGAGAAGAGGGAGGAGTAAAGGAGAGAGTAAGAGAGAGGGGAAGAAGGAGGAGGAGGAGGAGGAGGAGAAGAAGAAGAAGAAGAAGAAGAAGAAGAAGAAGAAGAAGAAGAAGAAGAAGAAGAAGAAGAAGAAGAAGAAGAAGAAGAAGAAGAAGAAGAAGAAGAAGAAGAAGAAGAAGAAGAAGAAGAAGAAGAAGAAGAAGAAGAAGAAGAAGAAGAAGAAGAAGAAGAAGAAGAGAGGAGGAGGTGGTAAAAGTTGGAAAGAGTTGTGAGTTGTGTGATATCAAATTTCAATAGCATCTTCCCAGGTCCCCATATAAAGAGACACCAGTTCTCCACTTTAGAGAAATGTCTGGTTCCCTTAAGGGTTATCAAGCAGGAAATAGTAAATAAATATTCTAGAGTCATTTTCAATGAAACAATTGAGAAAGAATGGATCAAGGACTTTGGTTCCTTCAAATGCTTCTGAATGAAACCTCAGATATTCCTGAGGAAAGCTCCCATTCAAGTTCTTGAGTCAAGATTTTCATAGTCCACTTGAATATTCTTTCAGCTACTTTTAAATCTTGAAGGATATTTTGCCCTATATTTTAAGGTACATCAAGGGTTTGATTTGGTAGGCTGGGAAAGAAAATTTTACGTACTCTTGCATTTTAGAAATACATTTCTACAAAGTTTACTAAGCCTTCCTTTATGTATCTTACACTTCTACGATATGTGTATGGAATTAAAATGAAGATCAGTCTAAACTTGAGGTCGACATCTGTGTGTTCCAGCTCTCATGCTAATAATAAACTACTAATAATGAAATTATCAACCACCTATATTCTTGGGAACACTGAACTATCTGTCTCATAAGACTGTCATAGGAGTCTATTAGTTGATATGCAAAAATAGGTTCACAAAATATAACAAGTAATTTAACAAATGGTTTTGTCACTGAATTAATTACTAATATAAAAGAAGAGACACAAAGTCTGTGCTAGGAAACAACCTGATACTACCTGTTCCTTAAAATTGCCTATTTCTTCCAACACTTAAAAAGAGTTTTAGAAAGGAAAGACTTTCTGAATTGTAAAGGCATGTGTTTTCTAAAGTGTAGAAGAGTATTCTATCATATATTACCTGAATTATATCTATAAGAAAATCTAAGTCAGTAGTGGTAGATTGAATTCTTGACAATTTGGCAAAAATAACCAACACAAACATTGAAGTTCAAACTATTCTTGTGATAATTTGATTAATAATTTTTAAACCAGTTTTAAATAAGGTAATCTTCTACTAATAGATTAATAGAATAATGCCATCAAAGTAGGGAGTCTAATTCGATAAGTTAGACCCAAAGTGGGAAGGTGGATTGAACTGTTCACATCACATACCATCACCTTTTAAGATTTGCATTTAATGCATTATTTTTTTCCTATAGTAATCCTTGAATCCATTATTAGAATGCATTAGCACCTTTTGAACTACATTATTTTACTTTTCCATCAAATTTTATTTCCTATTTATATACATAAGTATATGCATTTTCGTAAGTTCAGCTTCACACCTTGACAAATGTACACACTTCACTAAAATTATCTTGTCACCTTTTCCCTTCCCTCTCCCTTCTGCCCTCTGGTAATCACCATATTTTTATAAAGTCTAAGAATTATTTTGTTGTGTTTTGCCAGTTGCTTCCTATGTTTATGAATATTCCACAAACAAGTCCAAAATTGGACTAAAGACCTTTTGGGAGCCTTCTCCATGGAAGACATAGATGACCTATCCCTCTACAGAAAAATTGCTCAAAATCATTTGTTATGAAGGAAACATTGTTTTTATTTTATTTTATGTTTACATACTCAGTCTACCTATTGTACCTTATTTTCATAAAATTAAAGGTTAAAATGCTTCATTTTTTACTCTCTCTCTCTCTCTCTCAGTCTAAATATGGAAAGCCAATTCACTGAAGTAGTTTAGGATTAGGTAAATTTTTTAAACAAATTTATTTTCTTTTATATGCTCTCTGCAGGCTGGCCAAGAAAATTTATAAGTAATCCACCAAGTCACATTACAAGTCATTTGATTATGGCAGTTGGCATGCAGAGCAACCGCATGAAAATGCCCTTTTAAAAAATTAAATGCTGAGTTGGTAGCACAAAGATACGAGGCAATCTTTATAAACATGAATCTTGTGATTTCACCATAAGAAGGCTATTTTTCATGTTTATTTCCATCTTCTAACACAGTGTGTGATTATATCAGTCACTAATATTTGTTTAACATATTTTGATAAAATAGATAGAAATATCCAGAGAAAACAGCTGAGTGTGGGTTTGAAGTAAGCTTTTCTTCTTTGATTTGGTTTATTTTTCTTTTCTAGCACTGACATTTCTGCATAGCTAACAATTCCTTCTAGCAAATTTCCCAGTAAGTTGGAGTTAAAATATTGCATGGGAAAGTTACTACCAATGGTAGCTAGAAAGCATTTTGATTAGGCAGACCTAGACCACAGCTTTTCGAAAGAGAAATTAAGTAAGATGAGGCTTTCACAATAGGTTCTTACCCCAGACCTGCTTTTCTGGGGGTCAGAACTGCTTCTCAGAACTGCTCAGAACTGCTTCTCACAACAGTTTCCAGGAATGAACTATCACCAACAAAGAATAAGTCAAACATGTGACCACATTACAAACTAATGTGTTTATGATATAAATGCTTTATAATATTCTCTAACTTGTCTCCATGAGATTAAAATATGGGTTTTTAATTTTTTTTTATTTCCCAGATAAATGTAAAATTGAGGCTAAGAATCTATACCAATTTGGGGCTAGTGCATCTAATAACAAGCTGTCCATTCCTCATTTTCTTTCCCATCACCTCAAAATGTGTTCTAAAACAAAATCAACTTTCAGCTTGAATTCCATTATAAATCTAGACAATGTAATGGAGGCCAATAACAAACTCAAATTAAAGTGAAAATGTAGGCAAATTTTGAATATCACTGTTTATTTTTAATTTAAGTTGTTGGATTCTATGATTTGAGGTCAAAGGAAACAGTCAGTAAATGCCATGATGATCCAGTTACAACCAGATATTGAAGAAGTCAAAAACCTTTGATCAGACAGGTATAGACAAGAAATACCTGAAAAAGGCTTTTCCAACCTTTGAAAATGGTGGTGCAAGAAGAAAAAGTTTCAAAAAGCAACTGAGATAAAAGGATTGAAGGACTTAAGGGTGAGAGAGGAATATGAGGAGACTGTGTGAAAGAGAGTGAAATAATAGCCATGGAGAAAATAGAAGAAAATTGAAGTTAAATGTATCATACTACAGCAAAACTCTTGGGACCAAAGATAAGAATCCACTTGCTATTTGAAATGATAGTCCTAGAGTTATCATGACCTTTTCATAACTACTAACCTCAACCCCTGTATCCACTCATGCTGTTCAGTTCAACCCCATATTAATCTAACCCAGAACCCTCAGTATCAAATCTCAGCAATTTACATAAAATTTTCACTCTTCCTGAATATTTCTAGGTTTAGCAGAAATCTAGTATTCATCTGATTTATTGAGTATGTTTAATAGAAAAGTTAAGAAACAGGAATCCAATTGCATTGTCCTCTGCCATTTTGACGGTCTCCTCCTATTTATCATCCTTCTTTCCAGGAGCAAAACATAAGATCTTTTCACCTGTCTCACTCAGAGTAACTCACCATCACTGAAAGCTTTGTAGGAGCAATAATCAGCCTCTGGGAATTGGGAAGGAGAGGAACTTTTCAAAGACAGATTTCCTGCCAACAACTATCAGTGTCTTTTTACATACATAGTAGAATGGCATGATTATCAATTCAGAAATTGTACTTCTTAGAGATATTATATAGTGACTGAGATCTTATTTTTAAAGAATATTTATGAATATAAACTGTTTGTAACTAGGTCATCAGGTTGTAATGTAACAATTTTACTTTTATTTATTTTTATTTTGTACTAGTATTTTATCTAAGCAATTATATAACATTTGTATAAAGCCATTATATTTACATTGCTATAATTACTTCAGAAAAATATGCTATCTGAATACTAAAATATTAGTGATTTTATTTTCTCCTTTATATTCTTTCATATAAATGTTTTACCACAAAGAGGGAATTACTTTTAAAAAAAAATAAGAAAAACATAACTCATTCTAGAAAATAGTATAAGGTCATATTCCGTAAAATTGTTTTTATATTAAAGTGATACCTGATTAGTTTGAGTTACAGAAAGCAAGTGAGGGCATTGTGAATCTTCTTTTAAGTATGAAATAAATATTTCACTTGTGCTTGAAAACCAAGCAATTTCATTCATTGAGACACTATGAATTTAATTTCTCCTTGGGAATCAACCCTCTTCAGCATTGAAGTCACATCCTTATGGAACTGATACATTAGGTTAAAGAACAAAGAAAAAGAGAAGGAACAATCTTTATATATGAATTAGAGATACCATTTCATGTCTTTTAAAGTCTTTCAATACAAAATTTTCATTATGAAGGATTTAAACAAGGTATTTACTTATGTGATTTGACTTAATCCTCTGAATTTAGATAAAAATGACAAAGATCTATCTAAGGGCCACCTTTTAAAACATTGCTCAATGAATGTCTGGTATATTATTGCAATAATATATCTAAATGCCTTTATCTCCTCTAATGAATTTTACAAATATTAGTAGTGCAAGGCACCAACCGCAACTTCCTATCTCTCAGCAGAGACCCAATGTACTCTACCCTACCTAGATGCCTTGTTAATATGTAAGTGACTGGTCACATAGTTTTAATTCTTAAATTAAGCCTCTGCAAGGTATGAAGCTGTTATTGACTGATTGATTTACATATTCAACAAATATGTACATGTGTCTAATACATTAGTCACTATGTTTAGCTGACAATAATGAGATGAATAAGGAAAGTCCCTGCCCTGAAGTACTTCTAGGGAAGACACTCAAGACATGAACAAAACCAAAGCTACACAGCTGATTCTTTGCCTCAAGTCCTTAGTTACTATTAATGTTTAGCTTCTATACCCTAAAATGTATTGGCACTGATTGAAGGAATCATTTTAAATTTGTTTATTGTTTTTTCTTCCTGTCTTCCTTTCTTTCTATTAACTCTGCCTGTACAGTGCAATATGTTACCCATTAGCCATGTACAGTTATTAGATGAGATGTGGTTAACCGAAGTTGAAATATATGTTAAGTGTAAAAAAGAAACTTCACTTCAAACACTTGGCATAAAAAGTGCAAAATATCTCATTAATAATTTTTGTATTCATTACCTTTTTAAATGATGATGTTTTAAAGTAGTGGAGTGAATAAAATTAATAAAAGCTCATTTCACCTGCATTTTTATTTATTGTAGTGAAGCAAACTAAACATCTTCTATTTGTTGACATGGTTTACATTGTATTCTAGTGCATGTATATTGCAGAAAAGCATTCTATTACTCTGAGGGCAAACTAGGGAGGCCTACAACTTCTCAAAGAGTATTT
Source organism: Uropsilus gracilis (assembly GCA_004024945.1). Lineage (NCBI taxonomy): Eukaryota > Metazoa > Chordata > Mammalia > Eulipotyphla > Talpidae > Uropsilus > Uropsilus gracilis. The sequence goes on from PVHY01018125.1 coordinate 16,832, forward strand.
ATATAAAATATGCATTTGTTTTAGTTGTCAGTTATCATAGTCAATCCAGGTAGTTGCAAACACAGTTCAGGAAAAAAAGGATAAAACATCATATATCAACACTAATTATTTGGTGTATATTGTGAACTCTAAAGTACAGCCCAAACTGGTGATTTATCTCTATTTTTTTCTTTGATAGTAATGGCAAAATTTTTTTTAGTTTGGTAACTTCTTTCATATTACTGAAAATAAATGCATTATAAAACTCATCAGTGGATCTATTTTATTAGGAGAATGGAGTTATTCTAAGCAATGAATTATCTAATTATATATCTGAAATATAAATTCTATATATATGTTGACATGTACTTATGGAAAAGATTCTTATTATATTTTCAATGGCCAAGAAAATAATAAGAATAATTATTAATTCTACCTTCTCCTTAAGAATTGAATAAATCAAATTACCTTCTATTTGATTTGATTTAGAATTAGTATATGTATTTTTCAGATTAAATTCATGGAGATCAATGAAATGTCAGAATTTTTAAAAGGCTCACACAGAACATAACAGATATTTTTAGCAAGACAGTTATTTGTATAATGTCTTTTTTATTAAAGTTATTGTTCAATTTTGGTAGATAGTACAGTTAAATTTTTAATCTTATTTTTTTAATTTAATATGACCTACATTATACTTTTCTTAATAATGTATCTGTGTTTATTGTCAATGTATACCACATTATAAAATACCCCACATTACTTTTACAATGATCATTTTTATAGTGGCATGTCTATAATAAAGATATTTTCCAAATAGTTTTTTTTTTTTTTTTTGAGACTAGGTCTCGCTATTTTTGCCTGTGGAACTGCAGGCTCTTGTTGCCCAGGGTACCACAGACTCAAGCAATCCCCAGCCTCAGCTTCCCAGGTAGCTGGGATGACAGGCGCACGCCACCACGCCCAGCTATTTTTTTGGAACTAGGTCTCACTACGGACCCCAGGTGGGACTCGAACCGCAATCCCTAGCCCCGGCCGCTTCATAGGCTGAAGCTTACAAGCACGAGCCACCGTGCCCGGCTCAAATAGTTTTGAATGTAGTAAGAGTTTAAGGAATATATTCCTAAGTATGTCTTACCAGAATCCATTCATTTTAAGTCTCACCTTAAATTAATTTGAATTAACCATAATAGCATGCAATATAATAAATGGCCATACCTCTGAAGTATAAAAAATATAGTCGAAAGGAAAAATATATGTATACCTTTTGTCTGATGGAATCATTGTCTTTAATATTAGATCTCAATGACTAGATTATTATTTGTTTTTCTAACCCATTCCCTCATCTTCCTTATTGAGCAAACTAAAGCATCTGTAATTCTCATTTCTCTGATGTGGCCATTGAAAGTTCCTTAAAATGTTGCTGTCAATAGGTTAACCCTGCTTCTGAAGCATCCTCTAGGACCTTTTCTATTCCTCTACTGATCTTTACACTTCCTGCATCTTCTTTATTTTCTTATTTAAAACTCCTATATCTATCTCCTGTATATTAATTTTCTCAGGACATTCATTTGTTTTGTTTTGTCATTTTTTTAAGCTTTCCTATATGTCTTTGATTAGCTTTTTGTGTTTTCTTTCATTTCATTATTTTGTTGAATTACTTTATGATGCAAATTTTGAACACTGTATCTAATGGGAAGATAGAATCTTCATAGACATCTAGAAGGTGAATTTACAGTATATTTTAAAAAAGCATAATTCTAACATCTTGCAATTCCTCTCTGGAAGGTGCAGATCAAGGAAGACCTAGTTTTTTCTCTTCCATAATCTGATTTTCTCTCTCTCCCTCTCTCTTTCCCTCTCTCTCTCTCTCTTTCCCTCACGCTCGCTCGCTCTCTCTCCCTCTCCCTCTCTCTCTCTCTCTCTCTCTCTCTCTCTCTCTCTCTCACACACACACACACACACACACATGCACATACTTTTGCTCCAAAGTGTTACACCCCTTGCCTTCAACCCTTGGAATTAATAATAAAAACAGAATCATTCCTTTAATTATTTTATGTAATTTAAAAGTAACAAACAACATATGTATCAATCTTCAGTTTGTTACTCCAAGGTAAGCCTTGATGATCTATCCAACTTTAGAATTGCCCATCAAAATTTGTAGTCACCATTACATATGAGAGAGGGAATGTAAAGCCAGACAAAGGCCAGATCACATATAAACAAGGTCATCTAACCCTTATTTACAGCAACCCACCCCAGAAACCAATGCTACTGTAACCAGTCCCAGAAGTCAGACTATCTAGAAGTCAGACATAGGAGGTCAGGTCAGTCTCTCTAACAACTGGTCCAGAAAACCAAACAATGAGGCTTGTTAACAACTGACCCAAAATAACGAAGATGTGATTAATAACAAGTAGTGTCCTTAATCTTTGTCTTCACCTCCCACTTAGGACAAACCAGAGAAAGCCTTTCTCTGTGTCACCTTTAGCCAGTTACCTAGAATGTCCCATTCTGTTCCCTACTAAACAGCCTCCAGTCAGAGTATCCCAGAGGTCATCCCTTTTTTTTACAGTATAAAGCTTTCATGTTCCTCTGCTTGTCTTTTAGTCTCTGCCAAAAAAGCAAGTGACGACTGACTCCTTTGCCATAATAAGCTCTGAATAAATAGCCTCTGCCTACTCTCATTTGGTTAGTCTTTATTTCCACATGCAGCAGGCAATGATACTTTCATGCCTAATATCATTTATTGTTAAAAAAAATTGCAGTTGGCAAATTTAACTGTAACATATGTCTGGTTAATTTGTATTTATTTATAATTTGCTAAATTATGTAAATTATTTAGTAATTATTTATTATCCTATTAAAATTTCAGTTGTACTTGTTTGCTTCAGAGAACTAGCTATGACCATAGTAAAAATGGATTTATACTGCTTAAGGAAAATATTCACAAAGTCTTATTTGTTTCCACAGTTAGCAGTAAAACCAAATGTTTTTGTTTTGTAATTATAATTTATGTCATAGATGACAGACTTGTGGGTTTTGGTCATAATGATGAGTCATCACAATATATATAGAGAGACTTTTTATATCATTTGCTTAACAAAAGTACATTAAATCTAAATATCTAATTTATTTCACTTCTGCAAAAACATTTGGCAAGTAGAAGAAAACAGCATGGTTCTTAGAGTACTAGACTGTAACTCAACTTAGTTGAAATGTGACATGTCTTCGGATACCATCTCAGTCCTTATGGTAAGCTGTTCACAAGGTCTGTGACGGAGACATTTTAGAGTTTAAACCACGAATCAGAAGAAGCCATTTTGAAAACAACAACTGGTAAGTTCTGCTGTTTTCTATTTTCTGCAGATATTAGCAAGTTATTTCCAAATTACAGCAACCTAACTACCTCTTCTTCATTGAATACATGTATTTCTCAGTCTTCCAAATCTCTACCAAATTGATCTCTCCAAACTTTCTTCTTCTCTCATTTCATCAATATGCTTCAAGAGGTAGATAAAAGCTATCTATGCATCTACATGAGAACCACCAAAAGGTGACTGTCAAAATGAAGATTCTTGGGCCCCACCCCAGAACTTCTGAATCAGAATTAGGAAGTGGACACTTAGGAACATGTATTTTCACAAGCTCTCCATATATCTCCTATATACATCTGAAATAGAAAATTGCTGTTTAATGTAATTTATCTCAGAAATCTCTTGGATTCACAGATAATCTAATACAGCAAAAACGGTACAACCTATGTTTTCTTTACTTTCATTTTCTTTTGAAATTCAACTTGCCTCACTACCTTCTGATAATAAATATTTAGTAGATGACTCACTCTCAGTTCACAGGGCAGAAGAATAAAATAAGACTAGTCATACAAGTTGCAAAAGAAGCTCCTCCCTTTCTTCCATCAGTGGCACCATCAGTCTCCTAATTACCAGCTACTTAGAATTTTTTCAATGAGTCATCTTTGATCTTTGCACTTACACCATAAATCCAAGTAGTGACTAATCATTTGGTTTCTCCCTTCATTAAGCTTCTAATGGTAATCCCATTTTAAGTCAATGGTTATTGCCTGAGTACCTACTATGTGCTAGGAAATTGGGGTATAAAGATTAACCAGATCTGATCCATGCTTGAGATACCATGTAGCTATCATGAAATAACAAAATATAAATAATCATTTGTCAAAAGTGATAGCACAAATGGATAGTGAACTAATTAATGATTCCTGGAGTAAACGAAGCAGAGAGAAGGCAATGTTCAAGCTGATATTTTCTGAAGGATATGTCTCCACCAAGCAAATAGCTTGGAAAGGACATTAAAGAGAGTAAATAACAGAAACAAGAACACAAGGCTATAAAAGTGTGTTAGATGGGATAGTTCTTTCCTGGAATGTACTCAATAGTTATTGCTATAAAGACAGAAAAGGTGAGCTGTGCCCAAGTTATAGTGCCTTGTGTGACATGTCACATAATTTGGACTTTTCTATAGGCACTAAGAGTCACCAGAGCCCCCCTTTTTTTCTTTTTATTTAAATTAGTTTTCTTTTCATTTAACTATTATATTTATGATAAATATATATTTTCAATTTTTCTTCATAATTAAATTAGATTTATGAGAAATATGCATAATTTTAAAATACAAATATTCTTGCAAGATTTAAGATATAATCACTGTTTCTCTGTTCCAGCCCTTTCCATGCCCTGGTCCTGCTTCCCGTAAGCATCCACTTTTCATACTTAAAAATGCTCATAAGTATTTTCATCTATATTCAAAATAACAGAGTGTTCAGGAGATGTCATCATGAAGTCAAAAAATATTAGTATTATTGAGTTTTTCCTTTTTTGTTGAACTCTTTTGCAAAGAGAAATTCTTTGGTCTCTTGCCCAAGGACACAGCTGAGTAGTCAAGTGGAGGTAAGAGACCTAGGTTCATAGACTGATTCAGTTGTCCTAGGTTCCAACTACTTGACTTTTCTCTGGACAGCAGAGTATGGCCAGGAGACTTCCTTCAATCTGACATTACAGCAATTACTTATTATCAACTAAGTCATTGACAATTCACACTTTGAAGATCCTAATTTATCTAGATTTCATATAGCAGCTGAACCTGATTTCTGCCAGACACACGAAGAAACTAAGAAGATGTTAGCATGTAAGCATGTGGGTAAAGTTTGGTGAATACTGAAGTCTTCTATTGCAGAGACCAGACATTTAGTGTTCATGGCTCAAATCCAGTTTGTCACCCATTTTTGTACAGCCCTTAAGCTAAGAAAGGTTTCTTTTTCACATGGCTGAAAGCAATCCAGAAAGAATAATATTCCATTGTGTATGAAAGTATAAGTTCTATTTTGAATGTCCATATATAACATTTTATGAAATCATTTCATGTTCATTTTTTTACATAGTTTATGAATGCTTTGATGCTAAAACCAAGCAACTGAGTAGTTGGAATAAAACCATGGAGTTTTGAGAATTCTAAAGTATTTACTTATATGACTCTTTACAAAAAAAAATGTTTGCTCATATTCATTCTAAAATAGTTAGAACAACAGAAAGAACACCAAGGGAGCAGATGAAGCCTGGGTAGTCTGATCAAAGGAAACACTCAGCTCCTTAGTAAAGAAATTGGGAGGAGAGAAAGATGTTTTCTGTACCCAGGGCTATCTCCAATTCTGGTCTATATTAGGCTACAGAGCATTGAACCATGGAAATTTTAAATTGTTTATATTTCTTTCTTTAATACTAAATAATTTATTTATATATAAGTTTCACATCTTTGTGAGCTCCAGGGTTCACCCCCCTCCCTGATTGTTCCCTGCCCCACCCTACTCCTCCCCCCAAGTTGTTTACTTTAATTTGGTTTTTGATTTGTTTTGACTTTTTTTCATGGCTTTTTGTTTATTTTTCCCATGTCCCATATAATAGTGAAACCATTTGGTTTCTGTCTTTCTGACTCAATTCTGCTAGCATGATTTCTTCTAAGTCCATCCACGTTATCATAAAATCATTCTGTGCTCAGATTTTTATTGAGCACTATTTATAATTGCAAGGACAAAGAAGCAAGTGAAATGTCCCAAAACAGATGACTGGATGAAAAAGATGTGGTATATATACACAAAGAAATATTACTCATCAATTAAAAATGACAAATTAAATTGCTTATATTTCTGCTGAAACTTTCCATCCATATTTCATCATCCTATCCTTACTAATATTGCCTTTACCATTTATCAACATATCTTTATGCAATCTGTTCTTTAAATAAATGGTAAACTGGTGGTTTAAAAATGCCCCACTCACAGGTGTTCACAAATATTGAAGGCAGTGATAATCTGCTATGGATGATCTTAATTTTTCTTTCTCAAGAGCAAAAAGAAAATAATAAATACAATAAATTCCTACTAGAAAACATGGCCACCTTCTAAGGACTCCAATAAGATAGTCTTTGATGGCACTGAACCTACTATATGTCTGGCAGTCCAGAAGATTGGTAAATGCCCAATAAAACTTGTGTTCTTGAATGTATCAGTGAAAAGGGCCTATATAGAGATCTCTTCTTCTGTCACCACTTGCACCCCTCTCAAACATCTCATCATCATACATTCAAAATCAGTAGGAAAACTTTTGAACAGTGAACTGAAAGTAAAGAAGAGATTTCAAATGAGAGTAAGCAAAGATAGAGTGTTAAGAAAAGAAAATCCAAAAATACTTGTAGCCAGTGTAGCTTGTATTTCTATATTCACCCAGGATTCTGGAGTGCGAACTACAATTTTCATTTAATGCAAGGAGACACCCATTTGGCAAGGTTAGCCTTTTCCCTCTTGTTTCTTCATTGTGACTTAGGTGATACAAATTGCTTTCATTAGAGCACTAACAGGCTTTTCACTGGTATCTCATTGGAATCTGTTGCCACAGTTCAGCGCACAAGTGGTCAAGATGTTGTTCACTGTGGTTTAGCACTGGGGAGGAAAGGATGTAGCCTGATAAATATGTACTTAACGGAGTCATCTGAATGGAAATTCTGGAGCCTGAAGATGTCATCCAGAACACACCTTTTGAATCTAAGATAAAAGTGTTGAAGCTACTCTGCAACCTTACTCACTGACATTTATATATTATACAAAAAACACCTTACCATATGTGTGACTGATTAAGGGTAAATTTGGAATAAAAGGGGAAAAGTGCAGCATGGGCTGAAAGATTTGCCAAACAGAATGCAAGAGAAGTTCAAAACTATGAGATAGACTTTGAGGAATGATAGAAAGGGAACAACAAACTGTCAATTTTTCACAAAGAGAAATAATGAGTACTTTAAAACCTCATCATCGCTTCCCCTACAGTGCCAGCTGACTAATGATGCAGAGATTCTAAACTACTTTGGAGACCTGTCTCCTAGTGTGGGTCACAAACATCAAGGACAGCATAGATGTAGGATGTTTGCGACTTTGCTAGTCATTTTGGAATGCAAGTAACTAATTATTCAGTAGTATAGACAAACATAATGCACACACTGAGAAGCATCCCTCCCCATAACACATCTTTAAATATCTCTCATTGTCCCAGCCTTCAGCCAGATTTTCCATTATAATAAGTGAAGCTGAAAACCAGGCACAAAGTAGGCAGGACCTCAGGAAGTATCTTCCAAATGAACCCATCACTAAAAAGCCAGAGGTTTCAGTGCATGGCATCAGAAGTCCTGTCAATGCAGGTACACCAAAGAATAAAGGAGTTTATATAAATCTTGAGTGAGGTAAACATTCTGAAGACAATTCAAAGCATATTCATTTATGGAATTCTGTGTGACATAGTTCTTGGTGAACACATTTCTAATTGTGATGAAAATATCAGTAGCACATTAGAGAAACATATTTGTCCATGTCTAATCCAGCAGATGTTACCAAATTAGTGTCTGTCCTTGTGGTTATTCTGATGGATCCTGTTTATGAAAACCTCACTGATTTTATCCGTGGTGAGAGAGAGATTGGAGATATGGCCTTAGAATCCTTCTCCTGTCATTTGGCTAACATTTTGACTTTCTCTGGAACAGCATATATTGATTGTGGCGTAAAAAATATTTTTGTAAAAAATATTTTTTGTCTTTTATAGTGTAAATTGAGGTTCAGATTTGGGGACTACTCTCATGTGAAAGTTAAGTAACTTTCTTGAGAACACATACAATATTAGGGAAAGACAAAAATTTTATGTCCCAAAATTTTACTCAACCCCTTAATCCTTGTGCTCAGAATAATTTATTACATTCATCTTCAACTACTTGCAGTTATTCACCAGTCATAAATGCCCTTTTAACCAAAAACCACTTCTCTTAAATCCCCATTTACATAATCGTTTCTCTGTTTCCATTATTTTTGAAAAAGATGGTTTTGTACCAGTATCACAAAATCCAATGTGTACAGGGATGAAAAGGTGTGAAATGAGTAAGAGGAACCATAGCATGTGCTGCTTCAGCCTTAGTTCCAGGGGAACTGATGGGGACTGTGGAAAGCTGGGGACATAAGTCCATTACAGAGATCTCAAATTTCTGAGAGAGATGAAAATTCAGATTTGTATGTGTGCCTTTAAAATGCCTCTGTATTTTTTTTTTGGGGGGGGAAACGGGGCAACTAATTAAAATGTAAAACATTGTCCAGGTCATCAACACAGCCAAACATAGCCAATGGGCTGTGTCTCTCAGAGGAACAGCTCAGAGTGAGAAGCTAGGGGTAGTTCATGCCCTTGCCTTGTGTTCTAATGTATCAGCAACCAATCTCATTGAAGAAAAAGTCTAGGGATGTTTTCAGTAGTGCCAACACAGGTGGATTTGAACAACCTCCCAGGAGTCGACTAATCTTAAGTTGAAAGGTAATGTTTATATTAGTTAAGAACACTGGTTCTGGTTGCTCATAGCTTGCCCAGGATTGAATTTCAGTTCTTTTACTTACAAACTTTGTAACCTGGGACAGATGTCATTTCTTAGTTTAATGTCTGTAAAATGGTGATGATAACTACTATGATTGTCATGTGAATATGTATCTATATAAAACATTATTTTTGCTTTTTTATTGATTGCACACACGCAAACATATATATATATATATATATAGATAGATATATCTATAGATATATAGATATATAGATATATAAAACATCATTGTCAACCCCAAGATTCTCCAGTCACCTTAGCACCTGTGAACCATCTCTATCTCTTGTGCCCTCCCCGATTTTACTCTCCTCCCCCTCTCTTGCTCTATTTTTTAGTTCTTTAGGCAGTTTTAATTTTTTTTTGTCTGTTTGTTTATTTTCCCTGTATCCTTCATATAAGTGAGACCATCTGTAGCTTTCTTTTTCTTTCTGGCTTATTTTCACTAACATGATTCCTTATAGCTTCATCCATGTTGCTTCAAATGACATACAGTTATCTTGATTGATGATTGATACAGAATATTAATATATGACGTATATAGTACATATATAAATATATATGCACATGTATACACAAATATACACAGTGCTTAAAACAAAATCTATGGTAATGTTTTATAATTCTTTATTATTCATAAATGATAATCTTAGATGAGAAATTACAACTGCCTAAATATCTACCTCACATTAGATAATTATGGATACTGTAAGTGGCCTCAAAAACCTTCCTTCAGGCAGAACAGGTGGGAGAATCAAACTCCCTGTGGTAAATTCCCACTATTTTGTCCTTAGCACCAGATGCCATCACTTCTTGGAAATGTCATAATTGCATATCTCAGTGAGGGAAAAATCCAGCAAATTTTTATCCTAAAAATACTAGCAATTAATAGTATGTCAAGCTATCTTTTCACATTTCCTTTTTGCAGAGATCATCCATCTTAAAGTCAGGGACATTCTGTTCCAGAGTTGGAAGGCAAAAAAAATCAAAGGCCTTTGATTTTCTTTTTTTATGGGTTGACGAAGCATGAAACTTTATTGACAGATGCCTGAAATAGATATAGGTTGCATGCTATTTCATTCAAGTTTGTTTGCCCAGCAAGTGATCCCGAAGGTTATTTTTTTAAATAGCCCAAATGTATTGTATGTTTATAAATAGAGAGAATAGGTCACATGACATCTATTTTACTGACATAATCATACACATTTGTGTGAACAAATGATACTAAGTTCATTTGCTATGGCTTAAGTTCACCCATGAAATTCAAGACGTATACTCTCTGTATTATTTTTCTGTATTCCTATAAATAATAAACAAACAGCAAATAAAAGTCTCAGACATCCCATACTTTGATCTACCAAATTCCTCCTTCCTAAGGCAAGAGAAAACAACCATGACTACTCAGTAATAATTCCAGTTAAATTTGTTAAGATTGAGAAAATCTACTTGAGCTGCAGTTCATAAAGTACCATTAGACAGTCTTATGCTCATATGGTCCTCAGCTCAGGAGGCAAGAAAAGTAGAAGCACAGAATTATAAGCTGGAAAGATACCTTAGAACAAAAGATACCATCACCACCATCCTCTAATAAAAAAGGAAGGATCCCAGCTCAAAAAGAGACATGAGATACTAAGTATACACCTGAGGACAAAGGGGCCAGAAGCCAAACCTAATATTGATAGTTGATTAAAGTATTTTTTTCTATCCTGACCTGTGAGTAAAAGCTTCTATGAGTGTATTAAAGTTAGAGGTATCAAACTTACAATTAAACTACTTATGTTCTCATAATGATTTTTAATTCTCAGTTTTTTCTTTCAAAGATTATGGGTAGCCAAAAAAACATCAAAATCACCTGAAATCTATAAAAACAGCAGATTTCCAAAATCACCACAATCTTACTGGATGGGGAAACTGAGAATTTGGGTACATGCAATTTTAATAGACAATTCAGGGGATATGTTACCTACAACTTAGTCTGAGAATCCTGACATCTTAGATCTGCTATTGTGTTAATACAAGTGGAATTATTGGAAAAGCTTTTCCACCTAAAGTATTAAAAATTGATAAATTTTAAAATCTCAAAATATGCATGTATTTAAGGAATTTATAATTTCTAACTGTGATTTTACGTATATGTACTTGGTGATTTCTCATATGCCTGCTTTCTTACTGGATGAGTCTTAGAAGTAAATGAAAGCACTTAGCTTATATTAGGTGGAAGGAGTTGCATTTTGTTGCACTTAAGACGGAAGTACAGTTAGTGTTTTCCCGTATCTCTGAAAAGAAACTAACTATGAGTGGGGGCTTAGTAAACAGAACAACACAGGAAATATCATCTGAGGGTAACGTTTTTGTAACAACATTTTCCTTTTATGTATTCTTTAGTCTAAAAAAATCATAACTGAAAGTATACATTAATATAGAGTTTAAATATTATATAAAAATCTGAATCATAGCAACTCTCAAAATGCATATTATAGTAAGTTGTATTTCAAACATAGAAGATCCACAAAATTTTATATTTCTAACTTAAGTCTGGCTTTCTTCCTTGTTCATCAGCAATGATTTCCCATCAGTATCTTTTAGTACACACTCGGCACTCTCTGTACTATGTGGGTGAACTGGGTTTTTTTTTTTTTTTTTTTGAACTTTAAGATCAATAAATCTGTTTTAATTAAAAACAACAATGGTTGCTAAAGCCACAAGGATGTACGTCTAAAGTTTCACTATAGGAGCTATTACTTCTTGTTTTCTAAAAATCAATATTATATTGTTTTATTTTTTGTGCATATCTCTGCTTATATTTCTAGTAGGTGTAGTTATTAATATTATGCAACACTAAACTGGAGTTGGTTTCTCAATGACAGTTATTCCTGTTGGTCAACTAGGAGTCCTATACTATACTATACTATACTCATGATATTTCATTCTTGAAGATAATTATTGAACATATCCAGAACAATAGTCAAATTAATTTAACAATAATTATATTCATTATTCTAGTAATATAGTGTCTAGCAAGGTGAAAAAAGTTAAAATCATCCTTCTGAACTATTATTCATTTAAGATAACAAATATTCACTGTGTTTATATGCACACATTTTCCATTACCTTTTCTATGCATGTCTTACATCATCATATAAGCTATATTCATGTCTAATAATGACCCATATCTTATCCACCATTACATTAGGACATGGATTGGGTTTCAATGATAGTTTTCTGTAAATATTTGTGAAAAGGCTTTAAATAAACTAGGTAAGATTTGTTTAATGTTTCATAAATTTGCATTAGATTGGGTCTACAATGATTTATGAGCAATGACTAAAACATTTGCATTTAAAATCTTGCTAGAAAATGAAGAAGATAGAAATGTCATCTTATTGACTGACATTTAGCCGGAATTAACAATCAACAGTAACCCACCAGATAGGAGACAAATGCCAATAACCAGACCCTTCCATATATGTAGTGTTAAAGTAATACAAAGAGATGACTAACTGAAATTCTACACCTGGAACCACATTTCTACAGCTGGTCAGTTTCACAATTCTTATCAGTAATCTTTTTCTCTAAGTGCAGTCTGGGTCAGAGAGCAGAACTAATGTTGAAGTCTACACTCAACATTCTTTGGGTCCTTGTTTTGTGCCAGCTATTGTGCTAACTTCTTTAAAATCACATCTGTTTGTATGATTATTAAATCCCAGAACCTGTACTTCTAGCAACTGTGGCACAAAACTAGAAACATTTCTTTCCCCACCTTTTTTTGATAAATATTTTGGTTTATCCTTTTATATTTATTTGTTATTCTTTTTCTTTTTCTAAAAATACTACCTATCTCTCTATATATATATGTATAAACACATGCATAGATACATAGATATAGATATATGCTACCATTTTATAAATAAATAAGCTAATAAATCTTTTGTAGGTTGAAATATAGATACATGTATCTTTTTTTTTTTTTTTTTTTGAGACTAGGTCTTGCTATTTTTGCCTGTGGAACCGCAGGCTCTCGTTGCCCAGGGTACCACGGACTCAAGCCATCCCCAGCCTCAGCTTCCCAGGTAGCTGGGATGACAGGCGCGCGCCACCACACCCAGCTATTTTTTTGGAACTAGGTCTCGCTACGGGCCCCAGGCGGGACTCGAAC
>PVHY01018126.1:0-29911 GCA_004024945.1 Uropsilus gracilis
GTCTTTATTTCCCCGAGAAGCCAAAGAAGCAAGGGATGTGCTACCAAAAATGCTCAGGCTTGGAGGCATTGAGAAAGATAAAGTGACGTTAGGAAGGATTAGGAAAATGGGGGAGATAACGTAAGGGTTGATGAAGCAGGGGTTCCGGAAGTGTACGTGGGAAGGGAAGAGGTACAGAAAAATACACTCCATGTCCCTGTTTACTCACACTCGCCTCCGAGGCGAGACTACACCGGCTCCTTGGTGTGGCCGTCTGAGCCGCCAGCCGAGCCCTGTGAGCAGGCCAGGCCAGGCACAAGGGATGCAGGCAGCAGGGAGGAATGGCGCTGTCTGCCTCACACCCGAGCCCTCTTCTCCGAGCAGAAAATGTGACTCGCGACCATCTCGTTACCTTGGCGGCCTGCTCGTCCTGCTCCAGGGCCTGGTCCACGATGGGCTGGAGAGCGCGTCGCACCAGGCTGCAGCTCTCCACCAGGACAGCATTGAGGTGAGTGGACAGCCAAGTGTGGACTCCTGCAGGAGGGAGAAGTGGGGAACCTTGAGCAGGCGTGTTCCCTTGCTCTAAGCTGGGGCTGGGAATAGGGGTGGGGGTCTCTTGGAAAAAGGCCACTTCCGTGTATCAACGAATAATGGGAGGGCAGCCCCTCCCCCACTCATCAACTTACAAACATCCAATTCCCACTTACAGATGAAAGACAGCTCAGGAAAACTACAGTGAAGAATAACATTGTTTTTGAAGAGAGAAACTATTTAATTCCTATCAGAACCAAAAAATATACCACATCCTATAAACAGTGATGCTGGCAATGCCCAGGGGAGAGGGAGAGAAGTTGGGGGGTATCTGCACCTGCTCCAGTCCTGGGGGCACACCACTGTGGGGGCCACTGTCACCAGCACTCACAGCCCTTTCAGACAGGCTGTGGGGGACAAAGAGTTAAAACTCAACAAAGATGATCTGAGAATTTCTGGTGTAAAGTCCCTTGAAAAAGTACCTATAGGCACCACTGCTCCGCATTATTCAGAAAAGTTAATGTGTGGGCGTGCTGGGAAAAATGTCATCCAGCAACAGGCCAGCGCGGATGGCGCTGCTGACGCAGCCGACACAGGAAGACAAATCACTTCCCGTGGCCCCTGGACGAAAGGCTTCCACGTTCGTCTTTCCTGTTCTCAGCACACTTCTCCTTCCCACCGGGAGTGCTCAAAAGTACTCGGGGGTGAAGCAGCTGCAGACCTAGGCTGGCTGGCTTTCCCCAGGGCTGTTCTGGAGATGCCAAGGGGGCGTGCGCCGTGGCCAGGCCCCGTGCTGTGTTCCTGGACTGAAGGGAGCATGGAACATGCTTCCAAAGGGTCTGGAACAGAATCAGGAGAACAGAGACTCTAGGGTCAAGTCTACCACCAACCACTGGTGATCGAAGCATGGTTCTCCCTCCAGTACGGGCAATTGGGGAACCGGCTTTCTAGCGCCTGCCGCACAGGGGCGTGGGTCAGGCCAACCGGGATGACGGACGGGAAGTGTTCTGAAATGTGCACTGCCACCTTCAAAGGGGAGAAAGAGCTACTGCTCCAATCTCAGATGGATCACTGTTTTCCACACTTTGGGTCTAATAATAGCCTCAAAATCAGGCCTTTTGAAAGCAGACATTTAACTGAAAATCTACAAGTTCATTCCTAAAACTGATGACACCACCAGATGCTTTTAAAACTGGCAAATAATGAGCTAATCCTAGCAAAGTTACCACGATGAGGTAGAAGGCCAAGTTAGTGGGTTTTTTAAGACACATGGAAACAGACTGTAGTTCTGCACAATCTGTTTCCTGAAAGGAGCTCCAGAGTACGCGCCCAAGGAGAGCAGAGGAGGGAAAAGAGGAGGTGAAATGACTGTATCTGCTCCACTTCTCTGTGGCTAGCTACCTTTCCTGCGCCTCTTTAAGGCCAGTCCTAAATTGCCAGATGAGTCAAGAGACTTGAAAGGACCCGACTATGTTTCCCAGCACAGTGATGGATTTGTTCTAGCCCGTTTCTGAGTGTAGCTACTGCGCAGTGCAGACCTGCAGAGGGGTGTAATCAGTGCTGTAAGAATGGCCAGTAACCCTGGTTTCTGGGGATTCTGCTCTCAACGGGCATTCTGTAGAGTTCAGAGCATGGAAGCAGATTTTCCGTCATCCCGGGAGGACTGAATATGGTTCTCCCTCTAGCAGACCCCAAAAGAAAAACAGCAGAAGAAAGCAGATCTCAAACCTTAATAGGGTCTTTAGATTTGGCAGGGCCTTTGCCAGCACAAGAACCTCACACTCTCACGGGAAATGAAAAGGGAGGCTCAGATGGTCTATGTCGCTTGCTTCCCCAAAATCAGAGGGAGCCGGCAGAACTCAAGTAAACCCAGGTCTCTCTATATCCTGAAGGCCTTTCCTTGATACGAGAGTGTTCTTTCTTCAGCCTCTGCTCACGGCGGCCAAGGCGGCATCCTCAGTTTTGACCCCCTTGCAGGAAGCATGAACAGCTCTGTGTCTCCTGTGCTCCAGTTCCCAGGGCCCTCGTCCCAGGAACAGCGGGCCCTGGAGCACAGTTCTTTCAGGTAAATTGTGGCACGCCGGAGCCTGGGGAGCAGCACTTCCCCCGGAGCCTACACGCGCTGGGGAGACAGGAGCAGCATGAAAGCAGGCAGCGGGACAAAGCCCCTATCTGAAAACGCTCGGTTCACAACTAGTTGACAGCAGCGGCCATGAGCTACTCTGGTACGGGGCTGTGAGCCATCTTCTCTTCTGACTCGGTGGAGCAAGGCCGCCCAAACAGCACCGAGCGCTCGCAGAGCAGAGTCCAAGGAAAAGCACCTGGTCCACAGAGAGGAGAGAAGACAGATGCAGGTCAACGGCACCCGAGGGGAGGCTGATGACCCTCTCCCCGGACGGTCATAAGGTTCTTGCGCCTTGCTCCATACTTGTTGCTCCTTTCCTCAGAGTGGGAGAGGCTTTGAGGCACATTTAGATTTACCTGCCAGGATTACTGGACTAAATGTATAAGCCAACTCACACCTCAGGCTCGGTGGCACTCGCACAGCTAAGAACCATGTGGAAGTTCTGTTAGTAGCGCATGTCCTCGAGCTATGCTCAGTTTTTAAAACTGTATCACGAATAATAATGAGCTAATCCTTGGCCCAGGCAGCTGCACGTTCCACACGCTCCAGGGGTAGCTATGTGCAGCTCTCCATCAGCAAGCAGTGAAGTCACTGCTGCGTGCTGCCAGCATTTTCCTGGTAACGCCTGTTAGATGAACGCCAAAGGTCCCTTCTTTCACACAGGAAGGAGCACAATTTCTCTCACTGCAGAGGTCCGTGTGACAGTCACGTACAGCCGTCAGCACCACCTACTCCCACATCCCGTGTGGGATTGGAGAGGCCGCGTTCAGGCTGCACAAGACTGAGCGCATCTCCAGACTCCACCTGGGAAGGTGGCAGCAGCTCCAGCCTAGCTGGCTTCCATGTCCTCGAGCAGCTTTACAAACCTGTGGCGCCTGAGCACCCCAGCAGCCCAGGGATTCTCGGGTCCCAGAGAGTAAAGCTGGACATCGGAAATGCTTCCTAGGAAACACACTGTGCGTCTAGGTCAGAGCCTTGCATCTATGGTGATATGCAGTGTAAGGAACACTCAGGGAATGTCTGCTGCTTCTGCCCAACCACGCTTGTGCTGTCGCGACCAGAGCTACAAGACAGCTGTAATGGAGACACAGAACTTATATCTATAAACACAGCATACACGTTAGCCTACGTAAGAGCAAGGTTTTTCACTGAAATAGTTCTCCAGAAGCAGATCGAATTCATGTGCTGTCTTCCTTTCTTTTTCTCCTTAACATTTAAGAACACCAAGCGGGCAGCCCCGGTCTCCTGAACCTACCGCAGAGTTCCGCGTGCCGGACCGGAAGCTCACTGTGGAAACCCACAAAGAGAAAAAGCAGCAGAGTTTGTCCCTGAGGGTCCATGGCCTGAGACTGATCCTCGTCACTGCGTTCCACTTGGTAACTCACATCTGGATGCACAGACTCTAGAGGGCAAGAGAGCACACCATGTCTTAAGGTAAGTAACCTCCTTGGAGGGCTCTGCAAATCACAATGAACCTGCCCCCCAAACAAAGGTTCTGAGATTTATCTAGCTTCGAAGACCAACTTCTCCTACATCTGCTTCTCTAGCCACGACTTAGAGGAAGAATATCAGAATAACTGTGCAACATGCGAGCCACAAGGCATTCCTCACGATGTACTAGGAAGCGCTATCCAACAAGCTCACCCACTCCTCACACGGTTTCCTAAGGTGGCTATCACTAGCTGAGCGAGAGTGAGGTCAGAGCCTACCTGAGTGATGACAACCGTAAACAGCCAGCTCACACCGACCGCTCGCCGCCTGGCAGGTGCCATCTCAGCCACCTGCACTACCTTCACACAGAGGCTGCCAACTCCACTAGGAAGCAGGGCCTGTTCTTATGCAAACCAGAACACAGGTGAAGAAGTATGTTGCCCAACATAAGACACTACGTAACGGAACTGCTTCAGGTCCTACTAGACTAGCTCCAAAATTTGTGCTTTTAGTCCCAGATTTCTCTACTCTCAAAGAGCCCAGGGCCCTAGGGCGACTTTCTAGCAGCCTGACCTTATTTTTGAGACTAGGTCACACTATGCTGCCCGGGGTAGTCCCAATCCCACGGACTCACGCGATCCCCAGCTTCAGCCTCCCAGGTAGCTGGGATTACAGGCACCCACCACAGCACCCGGCTGCTTTTTCAAGACCAGGTCTCAGTATGTTGCCCAGGGTAGTCTCAAACCTGCAAACTCAAGTGATCCCTGGCCTCACCCTCCCAGCGGCTGGGACCACAGGTGCGTGCCACCACACCCGGCAGCCTGACCTTTCCATGGCAACACAGCCCTACCTCCCACCTTCCACCCAGACCCCCACAGAGAAGGTCTCCATATGGGTCACGGCTCTGCCCGTTAGAGGAGCAAGGGAGACAGCAGAGTTCCACACTCTTCATTTCCAGTTAGCTGAGAAAACCAGGACTCAGTGGGCAGAGAAACCAAAAGAAGAGCAAGCTAACAAAGTATGGAAATAAAAGATGAAAGAGAAAAGAGAGTGCCCTGTAGGGTGAAGAACGCAGGCATCAGGATCCCCATCTGGTAAAGTCAAACATTCTTTCTTCACAAACCCACTGACCTCCAGAGCCCGTCCAAGGCCCCCTCCTTCTGTCCCACCTGCTCGAGAGAGAGAAGAGCCTTTCCCGGGCTGACTTGCTGGATGTCAGCGCCTCTCACTGACCCACGCCAGGAGGCACCAGCCTTCTCAGCCCAGCCACAGCCCTAGACTACCTCCCGCCCACGAGTCATCCTCCCTTGCCCATCACCCTTCTCAGGGTCCAAACGGCCAGACCACCGTCTACATAGCCAAGGATTCGTGCTAAACACATCAAGTCAAGATGCGCGCCTAGAGGTCAGCTCGCGGCGGCAGTGTTCCAGCACAGCCGTCACCCAGCACTAACGTGCTTGGCCCTACCCAGCGAGAGCCGCAGCCTGGGGGGCTGCGGCACGGGGTACACGCCTGCATTTATGGGCGGCTTTCACCCATCCAAGAGTTCTGTGCGTATTTCCTTGTTTCATGAAGAAACTTCCCTCTTCTACAGCAGTTCAAAGCGACATCACAGTCCCCTACTAATTCCTCTAAAACCCAAGACCTGACCTATTCACATTCAACAGCAACGCTGGCAGCCCGGCCCTGCAGGGGAGGGCACCTGACCAAGGATCGGGAGAGGAAGCAGGAAGGGAGAGGAGAACCAGCATCACCCAGGCAAGGCCGAAACAGGCTCTGGCAGAGCGCAGCCCGGGGACTCCGTTGGCCTCCCTCCAGGCCTCCCTCCAGGCCGATCTCGCCCTCACGCCCTCACCTCAGCCATCAGAGCACTGCGCGCTATTCTGTATCACCTGCTATTTCTATTCCCCTGCATTTCTCCAATATTATCCAGGTTTCTTTTTATTCCTGCGCAAAAAGGGGGAGCCCCACCTCTCGCCAAGCTGAGATCTAAACGGGGTGCCACGGACAGGTGGTATTTCTCCCAAGCGATGAAGTAACAAGGGTCACTGAAGACGGCAGCAGCTGGCTGCTCCTGACTCGGCAACAGCAGAGGGAGACCGGAGGGTCCGTAGAGAAATATGTGCAGTTGCTCAAGAAAATGGCCAAATGTTTACAGTTTATGGTCTTACAGCTGTGCTTTTGCTTACATAAAACAAGCATAACACTGACCTGGTTCACACTCCCAGAAATAAACTAGTGTGCCAGGCAGGGTCGTCTTAAGCCTTTCCCACACCAGAGATCGGTGTCAGGTAGCAGAGACACATCCACTACAATGCCCAGAAATTTATTCTGAGTTCAGCAAGTGTGAGCCCCAAGAACAGCACTAGGACAATTCACTTACTCCATTCGTCCCATCACAGCTTTGACGGCACCGCACGCCAGACACTGTGGTGCTCAGTGCTGTGCTCAGTTCTGAGGCAGAGGGAGGCATATGCAGCTCTAACACCTACCTTCAAGCTATGTTTAGAGCTGGGGGGACACACACAGCAGTGCACTGTGGCAGGGGCGATACAGACTGCAGACGGACGCAAAGGAACGCTTGCCAGTAACTATCCACACAGATTCGGACTGAGGAGGAAAGGCCTTCTCGCCGTCCAACCTTATCTTCCATGCAGGGACAAGGAGCGTGGTCCCTGCAATGTCTCCTGACCTCTCAACTCTCATTCCCCCTCTAACAATGGATACATTCTCCCATAAAAGGTAACCACCAAGAAGACAAATTCTGTCTTATCCCCTCTGGAGAACGGGATAAAGAGGGAGAGGAACTTGACCGACTGGTCCAGATTTTAAGAAAAAGTATGTTTTAAAATACAGAATGTCCACGCAATCTTCACCACCACCCTGCTCCTTCCCTAAAAGACACTCTCAGCTGATAGCTGTCATACCACGGCCTTGGTCCACTTCTGTCTTTTATTATAAGACATTTAACATTTTAACTAACTTATCTATTCTTGCATTGTGGTGAACCCCGAATTTCTCCCTCCACGTGACCCGAGAATCGTCATCCTATTCACTGTGCTCATCCCTCTCCCCAGTCTGCTCTCCTTCCTTCCTCTCCCTTTCTGATGATTCCGTTCAGGTATCAGTTCATCTTGATTTTTCTGTGTGTCTGTTTGTTTTCCCTATACAAGTGAGCCCAGCTGGTATTTATCTTTTCCTTTCGGCTTATTTCCTTCTAGCTCCATCCACACTGTCGCAAATTACACAAGTCTGTCTTTCCAATGGCGATGGCAGAGTCACATTCCATTGTGTAAACACGCCACTACTTTCTGAGCCACTCTGTTCTTGCTTTTTTTTTTTTTTTTGAGACTAGGTCTGTGTTGCCTGGGGTTTCACGGACTCAACCAATCCCCAGCCTCAGCCTCCCAGGTAGCTGGGACTACAGGCACATGCCACCACACCCAGCTATTTTTTGAGACTAGGTCTCGCTATGTTGCCCCGGGCGGGTCTCGAACCCACGGACTCGCGCAATTCCCAGTCACAGCCTCGTTTTATAGGCTGCGATTAAAGGCACCAACCGCCATGCCCAGCCTTGTTCTTGCTCTTTCATACCTTCCAAGGCTTCATTGTTTCTACAGCTTCAATCATACACTAAGGCCGATTCCTTCCCACAGTCACTCTGCCCTCTCCAAGCACATCACTCTCTCCAGTCAGCCGAGTGGTGACCGACTTCCCTCTCCCACCACCCACAGCGCTGCTAGCGGCTCCCAGCACGGTCGGCTGTCTCCCGCCATCCAGAGAAGGAAACCCACGCTCCAGGGAGCCACCATGTCCAACGCCGAACTATTCTGTTAGCGCCCCTCCCGCCTGCGCCGTTCACCCCTGGCTTTGGTGACGCTAGATTATATGACAAGATTATTACGTGTCATATGTCGCCTTTCATAGTTTTCCGTTTCTTGGGGAAATTCTCGACTGACCTTGATGGTAGAGTTGTCTTTTCACACTGACATCACCTGTTTCTAGACAGCTTATACACAAATGCTTTTCCTAAGACGTGGGCCAAGAAAGACGACTGGAAGGACTGTCATCGAAAGGATATGGAAACTGAAGAAAGTCTACTCAGCCGGCCGGCACAGAGCTCCGGGCAGGGACACAGCGCTGCAGCTGGAGTCAGGGTCAGCGCTCCTGGCAGGCCCAGGCCCGGCACGGCCGCGGGAACGTGGAGCGGCACTGTGTGCCCCAGCACAGGGCAGATTCTGCTGGGCGGTAGTTCGGCGGGACCCAAGCCCGGCCTGCTGCAAAACAAAACACAGGTGCGCTCGCTCTAGCTGCTCGCTTCTGAAGAAGCTATCTAAGAGGCGTTCAAATGTCTGTTTCCCCCCCCCCCCTTTTTTTTTTTTTTTTTGCTATCTTTGCCTTGGAACCGCAGGCTCATGCTGTCTGGGGTACCACGGGCTCAAACAATCCCCAGCCTCCCAAGTAGCTGGGATTACAGGCACATACCACCACACCCAGCTATTTTTTTGGGGACTAGGTCTCGCTATGTTGCCCGGGGCGGGTCTCAAACCGCGATCCCCAGTCCCAGCCATGCTCCACAGGCTGTCGCTTACAGGCACACACCACTATGCCCGGCTCCAAATGACCTTTTGTAACTGGAGCATATGTAAGGCCATATAAAGCTGCCACTGCCATCTCACTCATGAGGAAATGCCCCGCTCCAGGAGCCACAGCAAGAGGAAGAGCAAACTGGCCACTGCAGGAGTGATGTCCACTTTTGCTGCCACTAATGGCGGTCTCCTATTTGAAAAGTGCCTTTCTTTGCTGAAGTTACTCCTCAGCTCTGAGAGAAGTTTCCAGGATCACTGAAAGAACAGTGGGGTGGACAGAGGACCCCTGGGTCACATGTCACTTAGAAGTCTGATACTCAGACGTCTGCTTGCACACATGCTGCAACTTACCCTGCGGGATCTGAGGTGACTGATAAAAATAAGGAGAATCAAATACTGTACAAAACTGAACAATATAATAAATAAATGTGATCGTTAAAAAAAAAAAGGAAATAGCAAGCAAAACGGAGGAGGAACAGGTCTTCTGGTCAATTCAAATATATTCAAGGAGTCAGGAAAAAGAACAGCTTTCAGTGCAAATAGCTTCACATCTTGCTTTCATGACTCTCGCAGAGACCTTGACATGTGGTGCTAATACATGATAAGCAAGGCCATTTTCAGTTTCTAGCCACACGCACAGTCGTAACAGGAGAAAACATGGAAAGGGAGAAGCAATGCTTTTCCCCTCACCTCACATAATGCCTTGAGTTTACAGCAAGAGCAACTCCATCGCACAGGTTCAAAGTGGGCTCGTTCTCTACCCTGCAAAGCAAAGTTAAACTGCATCTCAGAAATTCTAAAACTGTCTCTGATTGATGAACATTTTGGCCCATAACTCTGACACCCCCAGGGATGACTGGAAACTGGTAAACAATTAACCAAGGAGAAAATGGCAATTAAGTTCAGTCACGCTAGTGACAGGGAAAGATAGGAAATGTTTAGCTGCATCTACGTACCCATGGGAAGTTAGTACAGAATAAGAAAATTAATTTCAAGTTTGGGTCAAGAAAACAGACTGTGAACTACTGTAAACAGTGCAGTAGTGAGAGGCATGGATCTGAAAACTTGCCCAAAGATCTCTGTGGCGACGATTCCATTCACCTTTACACTGAAATTAAGTCTAATCTGCAAAATAAATGGGGTATAAAATTTATGAATCAAAACAAAGTTTGAAACTTCAACAATCAGTTCCTAAAGGAGAAAAAATTCTTTATTACCTTTATTTCACTTGCACCTCGCCGAAACATAGCTAACACTTATCTACGCTCAAACTCTGCATCTTAAGAACAATTCCAAGTAGTCGCAAATGACCAGGAAAATGGACATCTCTGTTCTCTCCTATTCTCCCTACCTAGCTCTTCTCCCCTCCTTACAGGAACTACCCATTTTCCTTCCTGCTCTTTCCAATGTTTTCACACAGGAATATTCCAAGCTTTCCTCCTTGCTGTTTCTTCCCTGGCCCTCATCTGACTTCTGTGTCCTTCCAATTTAACTGACCGCTGTAATGATGTCCTACCTCCAACTACATTTTTCTTCCTATGTAGCAAAATGGTAACAGGAGACTCCAGAGCCAGACTGCATGAGTTCAAATCCTGTGCTGCAGTTATTTAACTGTAGCATAGTTTCCCCAGTTATAAGATGGGGGCAGGGATGATGGTGGTGGTGATGATAGTGACAATAAAAATCTCCTTCCTAGAAGGTGCTTTGTGGACTGAATGAATGAGTGCACAGAAACGACTTAAAGCACTGATGTGCAAACAGGAAGCACTGATCCCTGTGAGAAAAGCAGGAAGTAAGCACACAAAAGGGGGCATTAATAATAAATAAAAATGACTTAAGGGAGGAGTTAGAAAAAGGGAGGAGTTATGTAACAGTATGCTTAACTACATTCATCTTGATAAACATCTAAATACAGATAACAAAAACTTTAACTTTCCAGTTCAAAATATTAAAACATTTCCTTACTCTTAGTCACTTTAGGAAAAAGGGGGCCACCAACAAGGTTTCTCTCTAGGAAAAGTCAAGTACAGACTCCAAGGTGATACAATAAAACCATAAAAAAGGAAAAACAGAGCCCAAATATTCTCTGTACATCGAAGGTCCTCAGCTATGTCAATATCAAGCTTAGAGACATAAAAATAAAATCAACTCAATATTAAAAGTCCATACAGGAAGAGAATCAACCAAATCTTTCCATCCTAGAGGTTTCTGGAAACATATGATTTAAAAAGAAATAATTATTTTAGCAAAGAAGAGCTTACCTTAGGGTTCACTATGCTGATTTTATGTAAAAAATGCTTTATAACCAGACTATCTGTCATCAAAGTTCTGGGCTTTTCATTAACCTGTAGCAACACAACAGAAACACCAATATTATATACACAAAGCCAAGAGCATAGATGAATGAAAATATGGCACTTCTTCCTCTAAGAGTAACTATCTTGGAAAGCTTCTCAGACATTTAAGCAGAAACATCTTTGGAATTGAGGATGAGACACAAAAGAGGACCTAAATAGCCATTATTTCTTGTACGAAAGCACCCTACTTCATGGAATTTCAGAAGCTGCAAGGACAAAGATCAGATAAAAGCTTCAATCTCAAAACTATCTTTTGGAACAATTTAAAAAGGAATTCAGACTAGAGCTAAAAAGAGTAACTATTTTAGTTCTAGCATCATAATATGTTTGGGGACAATGTTAAAAGAATCTGAGTGGAATCAAAGGAGCAAGCAGTAAAATGAATTTGTTTTGAATGTCAATACATTCATGGAAACATTTATTTTTAAACCATAAAGCAAAAAGCTCAAAAGTTAGAAGAACTATGTACTATGCTGGTTCTGTAAAAATTACTTAAATAAAAGTAAAACTATGACTTAACTGCTCTAGACCTTATTTCCTAACTGTAAAACAGGGATAGAACTTACCTTTTCTACCTTTTGGAACTGTTTCAAGGATCATACAATAATCTGAAAATACGAATTATGCATGGTAACAAGAATATATAACACTTGTTGAATGTTCACCAGGTAGCAAGCATTTTGCAAGTGCCGTATCTGCATTATCTCATTTCAATCCTGGAAGTCAGAGTCTATTCCTTGTAAATTAAAAGGAGAGGGGGGGCTTGGAGAAGTTAAGCAACTTGCCTAAAGTTATCCAGCTGTTCAGGGCTGAACTTGGGGCACAATTTGATCTCGTCTATCAACTATGCATGCTCTTTCCAATATATTATGCTATCCTCCACAAATATTAGATTTAACGAGAACTTTTCCTATTCCTGGAATAGTATTAAAGTATCTGACTTGTATTAACTCACTTATCCTTCATCACAACAGCACTATTAGTTACATATAATCCACATCTTATAGACGAAAAAAAGTCTCAAAGACATAAATAGCTCTAAAGCTTTACTATTTACCACTTTCCTATATGGACTCATTATATTTAATATAGTGTTCCTAAAATTAAAGTGTGAAGGCATTTCCTAGAAAATGGGGAAGTTCGAGAGAATGGAAATAAAGTCAGGAAAATGGTCCCAGACCTCCAAATCTCGTAACAATTAAAGAAGAAACATGCAAACATCTAATTAAGAAGGTTTTTTTTTTGGTTTTTTTTTTTTTTTTTGGAGACTAGGTCTTGCTATTTTTGCCCATGGAACCGCAGACTCACGTTGCCCAGGGCACCATGGACTCAAGCAATCCCCAGCCTCAGCTTCCCAGGTAGCTGGGATTATAGGCGTGCGCCACCACACCCAGCTATTTTTTTTTTTGGAACTAGGTCTCACTGTTGCCCCGAGTGGGACTCGAACCCAATCCCCAGTCTCTGGTACAGCTTCCTGGGCTGCCGCTTACAGGCATGCACTACCGTGCCCAGCTAAGAAGAATCATTATAATACCTTTTATAAGCTGGGCAGAGTGGCACGTGCCTTTAAACGCAGTCTAGAGCACAGCTGAGACCAGGAATCGCTTGAGTCCGTGGTACCCCGGGCAATGTGAGCCTGAGGTTCCCTGGGCAAAATAGCAAGACCTAGTCTCAAAATAATAATAATACCTTTTATAAGTACACTAAAAAAAGATAGCTATGCATTGGGTGGGGATAATTAGAAAAATGACTTGAAAAAAATACTAGAAAAATAGATGGGAATGGTTAGAAAATTCTGAAAACAAGTCTAGGATTACTCATAGACTCAAAGAGCAGTAACTAAATAGTGACTGCAATATATAGTCACAGCCTTCACTTGAAATGTTTTATTATCAAATGTTTAGATAGTAGAAAAGCAATGGTCTCTTAAAAGCAATTTCTGTATTTAATACACACTTCCAAAACAACTTCTTGGATCAGTTTCAAACTTCTGTAACCTTGGTGATTACAGGGTGTATCACAGAAAAGGCTAATTATATCTAGCAGTAAGGCAACCAAATTAGCAAAAGTTCCCTGAGCAGCTACCACAGAGGAGTTACAACTAATAACAACAAGAGTTACCATCTACTGAACACCTGCTACATGACCTACTATTTATATGCAAGTCAGAAATACCCCCATTTTATGGATGTGGAGAACGAGACCAAACAAGCTAACTGATT
Source organism: Uropsilus gracilis (assembly GCA_004024945.1). Taxonomy (NCBI): domain Eukaryota; kingdom Metazoa; phylum Chordata; class Mammalia; order Eulipotyphla; family Talpidae; genus Uropsilus; species Uropsilus gracilis. The sequence goes on from PVHY01018126.1 coordinate 13,235, forward strand.
TGCCCAAGGTCAAACAACCCTAGTTAATTGGTAGGTTTGGGATTCAAACACAGATGTGACTGACTCCAAAAATGTGACTTTACCCAGTATCATGCTGCTTCACCCAGTTCATTTTCTATGCATACAGCTAGCTGAATCGAGCACCATTATTCTTTTATGGCGTTCAGCAGGCAATGCTTATGCATGACAACTGCGTAAATGTATTTATTCACTCACTCATGACCTACCCAACGTGGCTTATTACGTACCCGAGCCAACAGAGAAAAAAAGTTGACCTCTAAATTTGGAGACTTCACAATTCAGTCGAAAAGACAAATCATGTATGTGACAGTGTGAAAGTTTAATGAAACAGACACATAAGAGATGCCGAAGAAGCACACGGGAAGGACTGACACTGAGCCAGACTGAGGCAGCAAGACAGCCTCACGCCAGGGCAGTGGAGGCAGCCGGCACCGCACAAAGCCCCCGTCAGGCCCATCGATCCAAGAGACAGGGCCACCGGAAAAGAAAGCCCTTGGCAGGTTTTATACGCGCATGTTAGAAACCCAGTGCCCAAGGCCTCACGTGCCTACACAAACAGTGAGCTTTCTTCTGGAAGGAGGAAACGGATGCCGCCAACCCCGGACAGCAGAAACCACTATCAAATAATCATAGGTTTCAGCCTTCACCTTTAATCATGAATCTAATGACATGGCAGGTTATGGGAACTGCTTCCTGCTTTCAGATGTGAGGTTGTGCTGTCACCAGCCCTAAGGACAGATTCATCTGTCTCTCCTTCCCCTCCCCGCCAAATTCCTTCCTTGAAATGACTGACAGATGTTAGAAATGTTTCACCAGTTAGGATCATGGCAAAAATAAACATAAAAATGAATCTAGTTGTCAAGCTCTTGTAAAGCCAAGTTGCTTTTGGAGGGACATGTCAACCAGCCTAATGAACTCCGAGTAGCAAGACCACTCCAAGTGTGACCACAAACCCAGCCTCTCTCCTAAACAAAGCTTCCTGGGTCTTCCCTGGGATTGGTTCTCTTCCCAGGCCTGAAGCAGTGTCATGTGGCACCGCTTCTCCACGGATGTCACCCTGCCTCGTCACCGTCTTGAACCCTGCTACTGGGCCCTCCTCCTGAACTAAGGTAGAGATGATGAAATTCCTCACAGTCTTCCCCCTCTCTAGCCAGCCTTGCTCTCCTCCTTCAAATAGCTTTTAAATAATTGCACAGAACAAGGGACAACAAGGGAGGTTTCGGGAAACTCTTGTGCCGTTAAGAGGAGGCCACTTCCCCTCTCCTCGTCCAGCACAGGCCAGCAGGTGTCCTCTGCACTCTGCTATCCTCTTGGCTGATGCCCACATCCAAAAAGCTACCCAGTGTGAGCCACAACTCACACTCACAGTCTCCTGACCTCTACTCGTGTCCAGTCCTCTATTTCGGTGGTCAGAGTTTGAAACTGTCATGTCGGAAGCCTTGCACTGAGCCCACTGCCACCTTCCAAGAGGGGACTTCCAAGATGGGAGCTGTGCTTCCCTTGATGAGCCAAGCGATGTACGTTCTACACACTCACTTTGCTTGTCCGGAAACACTGAGCTGGCAGCAAGAGCAGATAAAGAACAAGACACGTCATCACTCCGGTGGCAACTTCCTATTCTTTGAAGTCTCTGAATTCCTGGTACGTGGAAAATCTGCTTTATAACCTCCTCCAATCTCTAGACTTGCATTCATTCCCATTAAGTTCAGGGCCCTTCCTCTCTGAGCCCACAGAATTCCATGCTCACCTCTCCAGGACACATGGGATGATGCCTTGCTATTACCTTATTATCTGTTTAGTGTGCATCTTCTCCTTTAGAACTTTTCCAAGTTCTCTGGGATTGAGTGACAGGTCTCGGGTCATGCCTCAGAGTCTAGCACAGAGAAGCTGACTCCGACAACACAGCCTTCTGAAGGAACAAACACTGAAACAACTCTAGGTAAGTACGACTCTGGTTCAGTCTCTAATTCTGCCACTAACTTTCACATGACCTTGGGGAAATCAGTCAAATTATTTGCATCTCAGTTTTCTTATCGATAAAATGGAGTGATGATCCTTGTCCTATTCATTTCCTAGAGTTGTCAGGAGGTTTAAATAAACATATATATATGTTTATATATATATACATATATATAAATATTATGTGTAAGTATTAACATTGTTCGGACTGGCTAAAATACATGATCTTATTCTGAAGAACTGCTTTCCTTGGTTCACTGGAATCAGGTTTCTTTTCACTACTTGACATTAATAGTTTCAGAGCTGACTAAGCATTAATTGCTCCAGATTATTTACCCTCCGTTCCCCAGGAGGAGATAAGGCACAAACAAGAACATTGCTGTCCTGACTCTGCACCCATTCCTTCTAGAAGGAGCATACAATTGTTCCAATACGGAGAAAGGCCTCTCAAGTGCTTCTTGGGAAAAAGGTTTAGTGCACTGTGATTCCACCAACTCCAAAAAAAGAAAGCAGGGTATGAGACAGTTTTTTTTGTTGTTTTTTTTTTTTGAGACTAGGTCTTGCTATTTTTGCCAGTGGAACCACAGGCTCTCGCTGCCCGGGGTACCACGGACTCAAGCGATCCCCAGCCTCAGCCTCCCAGGTAGCTGGGATGACAGGCGCGCGCTACCATACCCAGCTATTTTTTTGGAACTAGGTCTCGCTACGGGCCCCAGGCGGGACTTGAACCACAATCCCTAGCCTCGGCCACTTCACAGGCTGAAGCTTACAGGCACGAGCCACCGTGCCTGGCTTCAGACAGTTGTTTCCTTTCTCAAGAGATCCAAATTCAAGTAATGATTTTTTCACGGGTGCTCAAACTTATCTCCCCATTAGGCATCATCTGAGAATTCTGACGTATTCCAAAGCCCAGGGCACCTCTATTATGAACTGAATTGTGTGCCCAAAATTCGTCCGTTGAAGACCACATCCCTAATGTGACTATATTTGGAAACAGCCTAAGGGACACAGTTAAGGATAAATGTGATGATAAGGGTGAGACCCTAATCTGACAGGACCGGTGCTTGTAAGAGGGGAAGAGATGTCAGCATGCTTTTGCACATAGGCATGGAGGGAAGGTCACTGGGGGAATCAGTGACAGAGCACCTGCCTCCAGAACTGGGAAAAAAGATTTTATTGGTTACGATTCCCAACCTATGGTATTCCTTTAACGGCAGCTCAATCAGACAAAAGCAACATCCGGTATTGATTAAATCAACAGTTCTTAGAGTAGAATAGAAATATCAGTAATTTGGAAGCTGCCAGGTGACTTGCACAGGAGAATTTGGAAACCAATGCCTTATTTCACTTCAGCTCAGAGCTGTGAGGGATGGAGGCCTTTCTTTCCTGTTAACTAGACTTATAGAAAAATAAGAACCAAAACATTAGTCATTTATAGAACCAAACAAAACCTGCCTCAAAAATCATCTGCACGTGCATTATTCCTGATGCATCCTGAAAACAGCTGGCTTCCTCTGAAGTCCAGGTCAGCTTTGCAGAGAATCCACGAAGCATGGACTGTATTTCTGTGTAAGAAATGGCGACAAGGAGAACAAGCAGTTGGATAAGCATCAGAGTTTCTGGAACTGTTTATTAAACTGATGAGCCAAGAAGGCTTTCCCTGATGAAAAGATTACCTGTAAAATGTAAAATATTGACTGGCAAAGGCTATGCATCAGCAAATTGCTTGAACATTTAGAATTATTTTATGGGGTTAAGACATTTAATCTCATGTTTTCAATTTTTCACATTGGATAAATATTATATTTTCATTTATTTCTATAATGTTATAGCCAATGCCAGAAATTTTAAAAGCTGATGTCTCTGGCTAATATTCTTGAATTTTTAAAATAAGTCAGTCCATTATTTAATAAACACAAATCCAGTAAGTGAACTAATTAAGAACTGAAAGCTGAAAAATTCAAGAATGACCCTCTCAGGCATTTGCCCAATATAGTATGTTCTTTAATGAGGCAGTCTTTGACAAAAAAAAAAAAAAAAAAAAAGAGGCAGCCTCTTGCCAATTTAATTTGTAAATTAGCAACATGGGGTATTTATATGTGTTGACTCAGAACTATCTTTTCTCAAAGCATCAGTGAGTTCTGGCTCATCGACAACAAAGAACAGCTCCAAGTATGCGCCAGCTTCTTCCTTTGTGCACCTGGCACTCACAGTGTAGAGGAAAAAACCAAGTTCCCATTTTATAAAATGCCATCCCTTCTTTATAATGAAGAGCTAAATATGAATAAAGATATCTTAGTCCTTGCAAGTTTTACCTTGTAAATGAGGCTGACAGTGTTACACAAGCACTCAACTTTAAATATCTAATAACAACGAGACATAGTTTAAGATGTTGGAGACAGCATGACTTTCTTGTGAGGCCGTAATACTATCTATCAAATAGCGTTTTAGCTGTCTCAAGCACAGATGTTACCAAGGTCCAATTGTAGCTGTTAATCTTAGTGGATGGTATTTTTCTCATATTAGCTAGTTTTCCAAATATGGTTCATTCACAAAGTTCGGGGTCATGTGGCAGCTGGATTATGCTACGCTGGAGTTTAATGAACTTCGCACTGCAACGGGATGTGCTGTGTCAATCTTTACTTTTACTATACTTCACTGATTTTCTCACCTAAGCCAATCCACTTTTCTCTTAATTCAATTACTTTTTCTGTGACATACGAAAAAACGGTTCCTGAATACTACTTTGAGAGGTATCACTACAAGGAGAATGGAGAAAACATGTGCATATACATGACAAAACAGTTGTGCATAACTCTGAAGCCTCCAGCAATCTTAATAATGAACAAAAAGTGGATAGCTGTTCAGGGGGAAGTCAGCTTCTACTGCCTCACTCCATACCCATACATTCAGACAGATTGGCTACTACCTGCAAGTGTGTAAAGATGAGACAACAGAACTAAATGTATCCTGTTTCAAGACAAACCCAGCATGTGTTAAAATCTAATCTTCCCATTTAAACTCAGAAGAGCTTCACAAGAAGTTATAACAAAAGTCATGGTGAAAAAAAACCAGAGAGAACTCTTTGTAAACCAAAACAAAGAGAGGGGATTTCCTCATCTTCAGAAAGGAAAAGAAGACCCAGGATTACAGCAAGGCCAAAGATGCACCTTGTGGGGGTGGGGGAACAGGACTGGTGGCAAGATATGGGCCAAGAGTAAAACACCCACGGGCTTAAGAGCAAGAGTCATACCGGCTGGCTAACCAAGGGACCGAAATACGCAGAGGCCAGAGAGTACACCTGTCCACCTGAGGGTGGGCTGAAGCCAGGTGATGCCAGTACCAGTGTCAGAGATGCAGGACAAGGGCCAGAGAGCCACCGTGTTTCTATGTGGGGTTAAGACTTAGACCTTTATAACCAAAGACGCAAGACCTTGGTATCTTACCACCCGGTAACACACAGTGTTTAGACAGGGCTCAGCGACCCAGAGATGTCCTATTGAGTGCTGCTAGGGGCAGTCTGTGTTCCGGACCAATAGATCATGAAACATCAGCTCTTCACTAGAAATCACCAAACCACAAAGATCAATACCGTGAAATATAGGCCACACATCAGTGGACAAAATCTGCACTTCAGGAGGTTAACTGAGCAGCCTTAGAGAGATTTTTAAGTTAAGCACTTTGCATTTGACATCCTCAAAAAGCTGCCATGAAACAATTCATTGTCACCAGGTAAAGAGAAAGGAATGGCCAAAACCCTACTAGAAATCTTGGAAGCTAATTTCTTCCCTGGTTTACTGTTCTTTATGTAAGTAAAATAATATATAGTATATCTTTCATGCTCATTTTTTTTGACTCAGCACAATGTCTGTGACATTAACCCTTGTTACCGCATCTATCAGCAATTCATTCCTTTTTATTATAAATGACATTCCATTGCATGAATGTACTCAATTGATTTGTCCATTCTCCTGTTAGACATTTGGATTTTCCCATTTTAGCTATTTTGAATAAAGCTGCTATGAACATTCTTTTTAAAATCTAGCTTGAGACATATGTTGTGGGGCACTGCCTAGAAATAGACCTGCTGGGCACGGCGTAGGTGCTGTTTCACAGTAAGAAACAATCAAGTGGTTTTCCAAAGTAGTTGCACCATTTTACACTCCACCAGCATCATATCAGAGTTCTGGTTGTTCCACATGCCTACTAACATTTGATGTTATCTTTCTAATTTTAGCCATTCTGGTAGATTGTGGATTTAATTTGCATGCCTATTAATGATTGATGGTGTTACCTATTTTCACGTGCTCTTAGAGTCATTAAAATACCTTCTTTCTGTCAAGCTAGAATACACAGTTGAGGGAAGGAAGCAGAGTGTTCTCACATGACCCTGTACCCCCCCCCACACACACACACAACCTCCCTCCCTACCTATATGCACAGTGGTGCATGTTAAAATCAATGAAACACAAGAATCAATGGATACGTCATTGCCACCCACGGTCCCTATTTTACCTGCTGGCTCACTCTTGGTATTATACATTGCATGGGTTTTGATAAATGTATGCTGACAGGTGCCCACTGTTGTAAATGTACAGAATCATTTCACTGTCCTGAAAATCCTCCAGGCTCTTCCTGTTTTCCTCTCCCTGCTCACTAATCTTTTTACTATCTCCATAGTTTTCGCTTTTCCCAGGATCTCATATACATGGAATTATGCAGCATGAGCCTTTTCAGATTGACTGATGGTTGACATAAATTCATTTAGAGTAAAATATCTTAAGCCAAAAAATTCCTTTAAAAATGGGGAGGTATAAAATATTATTGTCATTTTTATGGTTCCTTTAAATGACCCTGGCTAGTCCCAGAGGGTTTTTTCTTCTCATCTAAGTTCTAGCAAACATTCAAGTTATACCAACCTGGTATGGTTTGCCAGCTTGTCCAGAAATGAGACTACTGCTGAACTAGAATACAGATGAGCACATCAATACCACAAGAAATAAAATTAACTATATGCCATTTCATTAAGTAGTAAATTGGCTAAAATATTTCACTGAAATTCTCAGGGCTAGGGAAACATAGTGAAGTTAGTATCTTCTATTACATGATATGTATATTCTATTGCATGACATGCTATTATATGACATGACTCTTAAAAACTGTTTCAAGAGCCATAAAAATATACATAGACTTTGATCAAATTAATTATACCTCGAGAAATCAATCCAAAATGTTTAATTAAGTAAAAAGCATTATGCATTAAGCTGTCCATATTAAGATATCCCAGTGACATTAACATTAATTAGCGCTTATTGAGATTATATACTCAAAATAACCACTGTGATATGTACATTAGGTATATTACTTCACTTAATCTTCCAAACAGCTTTATGAGGTAGGTACTTTTAAAAGATCAAATACTTGTTCAAAAATACACAGTATGAGTGCCTAACCATTATAACATACTGCTATTCATAATGGCGGAGGAAAGACCTAAACACCTAACAATACGGATATGGTTAACACACTCATGATACATCTTACAATCTATCCATTAAAAGCGACTAGAAGACTGTGTTGTATGAAAAATACTTAGTTAAGTGTTAAAAAATCAGTTGGACAAAAGTGTGCAAGTGTTGTGATATGATATTAAGAGTACATGGAGAGAGGGGAGTCTGAGAACACCACAATATAATGCCAACATTTATTATACAGAAAGCTTTTTCCTTCTGTTTTCCAGGGTTTTTTTTAAATGGGTTATACTGTGTCTATAACAAAAAGTTCCATATAAAAATATCTAATGGTAAAAGTTGAGGTGTCTGTTTGTTTTTCACCAAGGTACTCAGCAAACCAGCAATTGTTCGGTCTTGCTGGGCCAGACTCCTATGCTTTAACATGGTGGCGTAATAATACCAACAAGTAAAATCGTAATATCGATGTCTTTTAAAGAATGAGGCTGATTAAGCCAAGAGATGAAACATACTTCAGTTGACTTTGCAGCATAATGTCATTAGGTAGGTTGGCTAATTGCATCTGCACTACCCAACAACCCCAGGCATGCCTTAAAGGAGGAAACAGAGAGCAGGACATTTCAGTGTGGGAGCAGCAACATTTCAGTGTGGGAGCGGTAACCTTTCAGAAATGTGGTGTCAAATGTTACTCATTTGCGCAAAGAGCAAACTAGTGGCTACAGCTGCACTTCAGAGGACTCATCCAGCCACGCCAGTCAGCACAGGCATGGTCATGCCAGTCTCTAACAAAGGAGTATGTACCAGAGTCTCTCACTATCCCTGGATCCCAAACAAAACAAGGTTAGATTGAGGAGGGAGGAAAGTTCATCCTTTTTCCAGACCTGCACTTGACACAACCTCAACAACTGGAGCAACAAAGGTGACACGGGGTACAGATCGTTCCATATGGAAGTTGCCAAACGAAGAGGGAAATTGGTATCTGTTCACTGAGCAAGAATGAAGGGCCGGCCATATGAAAAAATAAATATAACAGCAAACCTCCAGCAACACAGTGCACCTGAGTAAATTGAACTGCTGTGAGGTAGTGGTTGAGACAAACGTTCTGCAACCAGTCTGCCTAGTTCCAAACATCCTGCGGAACCATGTACTGGATCTACGCCTTTGAACAAGCTACTTCGCTGTGCTGTTTGAAGAAAATGTTTGCTATCAGTGTGATCACCTCCATCAAGAGAAGGAGAAGGCATAAAAATACCGTAAGAAAACCCAAAGAGAACAAATATTTTTAAATCTTAAAAGGACACTACACATAACTTCCGCCAGTTAATCTGAAAACTGAGATGAAATACCTAACACATAACAGATGTAACAGATCGCAGGTTTTCAATAAATATGTATTAGATGAATGAGTGAAAGGGACAAGTGTGTCTGTGTGTCCCCAAAATTAAATAAAAAGTTGGAGCCAAACATCATTAAAGAAATGTTATCAAAAATATTTCCTTCTTCACTTTGCCCCCAAATACCAGGTCCAATTATTTTTTTTACAAAATATTTAAAGAACAGACACAAAAAGTTTCAGAACAGAAATGGATAAACAATGGCAAAGCATTATATAAAGCTGATATAATCTTGATACTAAAACAGGGCAATCTCACTAGGAACACAGATAAAAAATTAAGTCCAAAATGTGTAAAAATCTTACAACCAAAATGTGACACAACTGAAAGATTGCTTCATCAAAAATATATCACTATAACTCAGGAAGTCTTTTGTTTGTGTGTTTGTTCTAGCGTGAAAGAACCTAGTAGGACAGAGCCCAAACAAAGTGAAGTAAGGGTAGCAGTTTGCCAATGAAACACCCAAAGTCATACGTCCCCTCGTGGGTAAACGCCCAGCCAGACTGGGTTGGTCTAATGTGGAGCCACAAAGACTTGAAAACTTGTCACAAGCCTAAGACACCTCCTGGCAGAGAACCACAGGCATAAGGAGGAAGGGATCAGGCAAGCCTGGGTCCAAAAGAACAAAATTAGAGCACAAATGAAGTTAAAGGTTGCCCTTGGCAATCTCCCCACCCATGGCTCTTCCAAGTGTCTACAGAGGTGTTTAAAAATCATGTCATAACCCCCAGAGATGCAGAAAAGGTAACTGAGAAAATATAACATTCATTCATACAAAATACTACCGGCAAATTAAGAAGCCAAATTCCCTATCAGGGGCCAGTACCAAAACACTGTAGTAAATATCACACTTTAAGTAAGTCCTTTAAAGGAAGGCAGGAAACATACCTAATACTACCTCCGTCCTTCTCCCCAGTATTAGTATTGTTCTATCATGAAGCAACATGAAGAGAAGCCTTGCGTCGGTAAAGCACCAAATGGTCATAATTTAGATGCTTTGCCCCTATAAAGGACCCAAAAGTTACAGATAAAACGGCCATAATTTAAAAGTTCAATAATAGCGAAAAGGATGAACACTACCCACAAAACACTACTGCAACAAAAACTACAGACACCAGAAATACCAGAGGCATTGAAGAAGATGAAGGAAAGGATCACAAGGGGTAACATAAAGATCTAAAGAGAAGTGATGTCACCAAGGTGGGAGGAAAATAAGGCCCCAGCCCTTGCTCCCCTACTGAAACACCAGGTTTTTTTTTTTTTTTTTTTTATTCATTAAATCACAACCTCTGTAAATGGTTTTTTGGATACCCTCCCCACTCCTGGTGCCCCCTCCATTCTCTCAAAGCCCATTCTTTGATGTTTGCTAGTCTGTGTTACATCCGTTAGTCTTTCTTTCCCTTGGCGGTGTTCTTTCACTGGAACCAGGTGAACCTTGCTGATAGGTTTTCAGTCTTAACACTGCGTTGGGAAGCCAGTCTATATTTATCTGTGCTCTGTCCATGTTTTCTCACTGGAGGCTGTCAACTGCAATCCCATCTCTGTTGTTTTGCAGCTTTATCTTAAGTTTCTGGTGTCAGATTTCGGGGGTCTCGCCCCCTGCCAGTGTCGGTGAAGAAGTTTCTCTGTGGATACAGGAATCCGTGAGTGGCCATTGTAGATCGTCTCCTCTGTCTCACTTTGCAGCCCTGCTGTGGGGCCGATGCCCCCAGTTCTTGGCCTTCCTCTCCTCTCCCGTAGTGTGGGGAGGGGCACCCTGGACTCCTAAAAGGCATCTCCGAAATGAAGTCTTGGGTCTTCCAGCCCCGGGGAGTGTGTAGGTGCACCTCGTGACATCGTGTTTCCACAGTTGGTTCTCCTGTCTTGCATGCGCTGGTTCTCTCGATTGTCCATCTGCTTTGTCCAGCTCAGGGTTGTGGGCTGGATTTTCACCTGGTCCCTCACCCATTTTATGATGGGGTTTGTATTATGAATGTTCTTCCTCCTCCTGATGATAAGCTGGAGAGTGAAATGGAAGGGGCATTCCCCCCCTCCCACCCACCCTCATGCCGGTACCTCCTGCATGGGAACGGGGTCCAGATGGTTGGGCAAGCATTCTCCCAAACTCCCCCTGGGATGGGGGCTGGGGGAAACATGTCCCGGCCAATCCAGGCTGTAGATGGCTGTCCCATGCAACAACCATCCGCTGGTGGGTGGGGCTAGAACCCCATCCGTTCCCCCTCCTGGGCTCTCCAGGCTTTGGGGGGCTTACCCAGGGGTCATTGCTGCCTTTGCCCCCTGCTGGCAAGGGAGCTCTGACGGCCTGGGACCCCAGGTAGGCAAGCAGCCTGCTTAGGTTGCTTGCTGGGGGGGCAGGGCTCAAGTCCCCACCCTGGCCCATGCTGGCTCCTCCCTGTGTGTGGGGGGGGGACAGATGGCTGGGCAAGCCCACTCCCGAGCCCTCCCTGGGGTGGGGACAGGGGGAAATATGCCCCGGCCGATCTGAGCTGCAGATGGCTGCCCTGTGAAATAACCATTCACTGGTGGATGGGGCTAAACCTCACCCATCCCTCCTTCCAGGTGCTCCAGGTTTTGGGGGCTTACCCAGGGTCGTCACCATCCTTGCTCCCTGATGGGTGTTGCAGCCAGTCACCATTGCTAGCCGCAGGACGTGGGAGCCCAGACCCCTGCGCTCCTAGCCTGTGCACTCACCCACCTTGGTCTCACCGAGGTGCGTCCCTAGTGGTCCCCCAGCCCCAGACCTAGGGCGGAAACCACCGGCGTCCGTGGGGTGTTGTGATCAGACTCCATGGCTGGCCATGGGAGACTGAATTCTTCATCCCTAGTATAGGTCTATTCAGGTTGGAGTAAGCCCAAAGGGGAAACCCCGCCTCCCCGCCCTGAGCCCTCCCCCTGCCCACATGGAGGTAGAGGCCAGCTTCCCCAGCCTGAGATCTTGGGCCTGGAGTCCCTGAGACCCTGAGGTTCTGGAGGTATAGATCTCACCCTCGTCCCTCACTCCCGCCAGCAGCCTAGGCCGCAGCAGGGGTGTGCTGGATGTCTTCTCCAAGGGCCTGCCTGGTGGGAAAGGTGGAACATCAGCTTAAGGATAAAACCAAGTTTCCTTTGAGGGAGCTCTGAAGCCAAGGCAGAGGCTGCAGTACTCCAGGCAAGTGCAAAACAGAGCCATTTTTCAGCAGGATCTAGACCAAGGGAGCACCTTCCATTCAGGGGATGAGTTTTCAACTTTATCATGTATTATCATTAAAAAAGTCTGATGCACATATACCACAATGCTACTAGCTGTTCATTTGTGTCATGCATACACTTAATACATATACTTTGCTATTTTACATATTTAAGAAAATGTTTCATGTTTTTTAAACTTTCAAATGTCCTTAAAGACTTACTAAGCGCACATTATATGGTCAACACCGGGATAAACAATGGGGAAACATGGATCATTAAAACAAAAACCTTACCAAGAAATTCATGGTCAATGAAGAAGACAAATGTCTTCATCACTTTTCTTTTTTTTTTGGAGACTAGGTCTCGCAATGTTGCTGGGGGTAGTCCTGACTCCATGGACTCAAGCGATCCCCAGCCTCAGCCTCCCAAGTAGCTGGGATTACAGGTGCCTGCCACCACACCCGGCTTTTTCAAGACCAGGTCTTGCCATGTTGCCTAGGATAGTCTCGAACCCAGGAACTCAAGCGATCCCTGTCCTCTTGCCTCCCAGCACTTGGATTATAGGCGTGCACCACCATGCCTGGCTTATTGCTTTAGTAAGAGTGAGAATTTAATTAAGTAGTGGCTATAATTTTGGACTTTGGAGGCTGGCAACTTGGAGGAAAATGGATCTGAGGGGCCAAGGTTGAATAAGAATAATGAGATTCTGAATCAAGACCAGTTTGGGGATAGAGAAAATGGGGGCAGAGAAAAGAAATACTTAGGAAGTAAAATCAGCAAAATTTTGAGACTGATTGGATATTTAGTGCAAGAAAAAGAAAAATTCAGATCACCAAGTTAGTTAACTATTTAGATGGAGAAACAGGTAATGAACCTAGAGGAAAGTCAGGATTCAGGGAGATGAGGTAGTTAAAAGCATAAACACCTTTTATATTCCAGGCTCTGTGGGATTTATTTGAAATACATTTTTTTCCATTATAATCACCCTAACAGTCTAAGTATTATTATTCCCACTTTGTAAATGAGATAACTGAGGCACAGGTTACGTAACTCACTCATAATAACAAAGCTGACCAGCAACTAACCAGAATGATTAAATCTTACAGTCCTACACTCTGCCTCTACATTTCTCCCAAGTTAAACATTCATTCCTCCCAAGTTAAACATTCATTCAACACATAATTTTTGGGCCGGGCACGGTGGCTCATGACTGTAAGCTTCAGCCTATGAAGCGGCCGGGGCTGAGGGATCGCGGTTCAAGCCCCGCCTGGGGCCTGTAGAGAGACCTAGTTCCAAAAAGACATAGCTGGGCGTGGTGGCGCGCGCCTGTAATCCCAGCTACCTGGGAAGCTGAGGTTGGGGATGGCTTGAGTCTGTGGTACCCCGGGCAATGAGAGCCTGTGGTTCCACCGGCAAAAATAGCAAGACCTAGTCTCAAAAAACAAACAAACAAACAAACAAAACCATAATTTTTGAATGCCCATTATATACAAAACATGATGAAAGGTACAACATTTCTGAACAGGACACTAAATTGAGCTATAAAATGGTAGAAAATGTTCACAATATATCAAGAGATATGTTTATGTTACAAAACTATGTACACATAGTTTGATTCTAATTGTATTAGAAAAGGAACCTAGTCATAAAACAAGCCAACAACCAAACTGAAGTACACAACTTGGGGGGGGGGGACAGGGTGGGAATGGTTGGGGGGGGTGAATCCCAGAGATCACAGAGATGTGAAATTTATATATAAATAAATAATTTTTCTTACAAAAGGAACCTAACCATGTTAGACATGTCTGATGTACTGTTTGGCCTATAATTATTACTATAAAATTCCAGAAGGAGAAAACATCAAAAGGTACCTCTGAATGGCAGGCTAATGACTTCTTTTTTTTTAAATGTTTTACTGTCTCCCCCAAATGTGCCACATATATTCACACTGCAATTAAAAAAGAATTAAAATGCAAAAAAATTAAAATGCAAAAATATAATACTGGTGAGTATTAACCATTGAGAGGCAGTTTCAATAGAATGGTTCCAGTGAAGAGTTAATTTATAAGGACCAAGGATTGAGTGACCCAGAACAAGAGCAGTAAACAGAAACTGCTCCCTTAAGAAATTTAAATAGGAAAGGAGAGCAACAGTAGAATTGACAGTTGTTTTGTTCCTTGTTTTATAAGAATGGAAAAGACTTGATAATATTTGGGAGATAATAATAGGGTGAAGAAGAGCATGTAAGAGAGGTAACTATTGAAATAGCAAAAACTGAGATGACGGAGGGTTAGCAGAAGGGATCGAGGCCCAGAGAAATTGTGTATTTATAATTTTTAAAGACTGAGTAATACTTTTAGAAATAAAACTAAAAATACCATTCATATTCATTTACAAAGGGTATACTATTTTAAACTGCTTTCACATCTTTAAATTAATTTAAATCCATCTGCAAAAGGGACCAATGGTTTTCATTTTACATGTCAGAAAACTACAGACAAACAATATAAAGCAGAATTTTTAAATTTAAACTACTGTCCCCCTACATTTGACATTCCTGGAAACTGAACTATAAAAAGGTCAAGTCAACCAAAGTCATGCTAAGGGGATAGTGTCCGTCTCTGGAATACAACCCAGGTTCCTCAGTGTTTATCCCACAACCTACTGCTGCCTACAGACACTCAGTATAGGCAGTGAGATAGGCTTCAGACCTTTAGGGAGGGAAGTTTTTCATAAACACCCATGGTTACTCAATCAAAGGCACATCATCATAATGTGCCATTTTATAATAAAAGTAAAACAAGTACAAATTAGGTTCCACATACGGTTCACATACACTACACATACACTACAGATGATGAAGTAGTTGTGAGGCGAATTAGGACATGGAGCAAAGAGGAGGCAGATTTTTTTCATTACAACTTAAAAATGCAAAATTAAATTACAAAGAAAATTTGAAGAAATACCACATGGACGACCACAACCTTCTCAGGAAGACAGGGAGCAAAGACATTTGTTTAGGTGGGTTCAGGTGGCTTGGGCCATGACAGAAATTATAAAAAGTAATTTTAAAATATAGCAAAAGGATAATTTTTGAACACTCCTAAGAAAATAGGAACTTCTGTCTGAATTGGCAGGGTATCCAATGTTCAGTTTATAATTTGCACTCGTAATACTTGGCATTTGGAAGAGTAGGAAATGCAAATGAGGGGGATTACCCAAGCTTGGAGACCAATAAGGAAGGAAAGTCAGCAGGTATTTCACGGTGTTCAGCATTGAGCCCTGAGCAGGGAGGCCATGAGGTAGCAGTTTAAAGGCAAGGAAAGGGGGAGAGAGGAGCCCGAGAAAGTTCAATTTCACATAACCACTTTTTAAAAACCTGAGATAATTCACATATCTTCAAATTCCTCATTTTTAAGTGTATAATTCAGTGACTTTTAGTATATTCACAAGATTATGCAACCATCACCACTATCTAATTCCAGAACACTTTTATCACCTCAAAAAGAAAACTCATGTCCATAAATAGTAACTCCCCATTCCTTCCTCCTCCCACTCATCTACTTTGGATGTGCCTCTATGGATTTGCCTGTCTCGGGCACTTCCTATAAAGCAAATCATATCATCTACCGCCTTGGTTTCTTTCATCTCGCATGTTTTCAGGGTTCATTTGTTCACCAGTGTGGTGTTCCTTTTCAAACTAAGTAATAATCCGTTGTATCCATGGAGCACCTCTTGCCCTTTTTTTTTTCCTTGAGACTAGGTCTCGCTATTTTTGCCCGTGGAACCGCAGGCTCTCATTGCCCGGGGTACCACAGACTCAAGCAATCCCCAGCCTCAGCTTCCCAGGTAGCTGAGATTACAGGTGCACGCCACCACGCCCAGCTATTTTTTTGGAACTAGGTTTCGCTACGGGCCCCAAGCGGGACTCGAACCACTTGAACCCAAGCGGGCCGCTTCATAGGCTGAATCTTACAGGTACGACCCACTGTGCCTGGCTCTTGCCCATTTATTGATGGACATTTATGTTCCGTGCCCCACTTTCTGGGTATTATGAATAATGTTACTCTAAATATTTACAAGAGAAGGGATGCAACTTTTCCAAAAAAATATTTATTTACATAATTGTTGATCCCCTTGGGCATGCCCCCACCCCGGTCACTCCAACTCCTCTCTCTCTCTTGCTGCTGATCATGATCATGTTTCTGACCATGTTCTAGCCCATTGGTCTCTTCCTTTTCTGAAGCCTTGTCCTTTTCCTGGGCAAGGATTTGCATGCCTGGGGCCTTGTCGATGGTGTTGCTTAGATTTCTGTTCCTGACTTTGTGGCGTGCTTTCAGTCCAACTCCTTTGGAGCCCATCAATGCATCATCCTTCTTGTAGCTTGTCTCTTCCGTTTGGGTTTCACTTCCATTTTGCTGCTTCTTTGCCATTTTTTTCTGGCCTCTGGTTTAGGGAGTCAGTCTCCCAGAGCTTGTCAGGAGGCAAGTCCTTCGTTGGAGACAGACATCAACGGATGGTTAGTCCTGACTGTCTCTTCTCTCAGTTTGTAGTTTGCTGCTCAGCCTCTGCCTTTTTTTTTTTAATTTTTATTTTTGCATATTTTACAATATATGATTGTATAACTGCTAATCCCCATGGGAATACCCCCCCCACACACACAC
>PVHY01018127.1:0-29958 GCA_004024945.1 Uropsilus gracilis
AAGTTTGCGTTGGGTGGCCAGATTATATTCGTTTGTGTTCTGTCCATGTTTTCTTGCTGCAGGCCGTCCTCTCCAATTCAATCCCATCGCCATTCTTTCTTAACCCTTCTCCTCCCCGTCTGTTGCCAGCAACTCTCCCAGCATCCCTGACATCACAGCGCCATCTTGTGACTGGTTACTGAAGTTCCATTGTGGTTTCTTCAAAGCTATGAGGTGTCTGTGCAGCTCCAGGAAAATCATTTCATCCAGAGACTGGACCCCAAGAAAGACACTCAGGTCTAGAGATCAGGTGCTCAGGGAATCGAGCTGACCCTGCAGAGGGGAGGTCGTGGGAGTGCTTAGCACTCAGCAGGGGGAAAATGAGGGCACAGGAGAGAAAACGCATTACTAAAGTAGGCATTGGTGAGGCTTATTCTTCCATCATTGTCTCCTGGTTAAAGGGCACAGAGCAGTCAGGGCAGCACGTGCACAAGAAGGCAGCTGCTCCCGGGTTACAGGGGCTCCCAGCAGGTCGGGGTAGAAGAAGCCTGAGAGAAGCAGCAGCTTTCAGGAGCTGGCAGCAGCATGGAGGGCGCTGAGCAGGGCAGGGAGCAGGTCTGCATTACCTGTGGGCCTCTCCTTGTGCCCAGAGCCTCTGACTGCACTTTGATATGCTCCAGATCTGGCCCAGCTCTGGGGCTTTCTGCTGGACCCGAAGATAGTGATTATTTTTAACATGCACCAACGGTTCCGGCCGCAGAGGCTAATCTCAGGTCTCTTGCCCTGAGAACAGCTGGTGCCAAAAGTACATCTTTTCAAGGGGCGTGAAGAGCCGCCATGTGGGTCTCTAGGAAACGCAAGAGGAGGAGCCTGAGGTTTGTGAGCAGGAAGGAGGCGAAGGCGCCTCACTGTGTCTTTGCTGCTGGCGCACAGGTACACGGCCGAGTCCCCCGGCTCCACGGTCCTGATCGTCAGGTTGGAGAATGTCCCGTCCGGCCTCTCAGGAGAGAACCGGTCATTGGGCAGCCCTGAGTCGTCTGGTTTATCCTTGTTTTGAAAGTAAACCATAAAGCTTGGGCCCTGGCCCGGCCTCTGCTGGTACCAGTACAGGACATTGTGCCCAGGAATTGGGTCACAGCTCATAGTTACTTCCTGTCCCCTCCTTGCCACCTGGTACCTGGGGGTCTGAGACACTCCAGCACTTGTGTGGTCTGTGGAGACAGAATGTGGGAGCAGAGTCAGGAAAAGAGTTGCAATGAAACACACACACACACACACACATACACAGGAGCTCCATGTTCTGAGGACTGACCTGCCCCCAGGAGGCAGAGGGCCACCCAGGAGAGGAGCCTGCAGTCCATGGCAGGCGGAGGGCAGGGGTGGAGGCTCCCTGGGTCAGGATCCCCATGAGCACTAAAAGAGGAGGGGCGTCCCTGCCTCTGGGGAAGTTCCTGTGGTGACGTCACCGAGCCTCAGTGAATTCATTACCCTTAGAGGCTGGTGGGCCAGCACGTGGGAGTGGAAGCCCCGCCCTCCTGAGAGAGCAAGTTCCCATCAGCCTCTTGTTTGAACAGGAAAGTAGCAGGAATGGTGCCCCCGTGTCCACCCTCAGCGAAGCCGAGTGCCCCAGGCACAGCGCTGCCCTCCTGACCCCGGCGGTGTCTGATTCAGTAAGTGGGTCCTGCCTGTTCACCAGTCAGGAAGCCTCTCCGGGATCCTCTGTGGTTCCTGCAAACAAGCAGAGAGAGACATGGCACTGAGATGGCACCTTTAAAGGTTCCATTTGGCTCTTCACCCTCTGAGGACGAAGGCTGCTTCCATCTGGACTCACTCTGTGCAGATGGGCTGTGCCTGCCCTGGGGCCTGGAGATGGTCCAGAAGGACCCACAGTTCTTGAAGGACTAGTCACGTCTCATTATGCACGAGTCCTTGTTGACGCCGCAGCCTACATACGTGAGGAAGGAGGCAAGCAGGATGGGCCCACAGCGTGGCCTGGACGTAACCAGGCTGGGCTGGGGCAGCTGCAGTGCAGTAGTGAGACCTCCCTCTGGTTCTGGTACTGCCCAGCGAGGTGTGGAAATGGGCGCAGAGTGGAGTCAGGTGCCAGGCCTCAAGGCGCTAAAGCATAGCGATGCCTTCACTCCACATCCATTCGTACCCTAGCACTGTTGCTAAAATTGTTCCTTTCTGCATCAATCTTCCTTAAAAATTGTATATTGTCGGTGTGTTTTCACAGCACAGCGTGTGAATCAGAGGGCGGGCTCACCTCTCTCCATCCACAAGGAAAGTTGCCAGTGGCTCCTCTTCATTGTCCCCCCTCATCTTGGCCAGGGCCCCAACAAAGCAAGGAAAAAGGAGGCTTAAGAAGGCATGGGGCCTTACACACACACACACACACACACACACATACACATACACACAAAGACACAAAACACAAGTACTACCCTTCTGCAATTGGTGGTAACAACAGCTCAGCATTTTGCAGACAGTGGTGGTGAAAGTTCCAACATTCTGCCTGCAGCGTGCAGAGTGGCAGCAGGAGTACCCAGCACTACACAAAGTGAACACAGACGGTTGGCCTCAGGACGTAACCTGGGAAGATGGCTCCGGGCCCATCCCTGCTCCTGTGAGGTAGAGGCCAGCAGAAGATGTCGGACCAGTCGGACCCACAAATATCCCCCTTGAGGATCTTCCCTCGATCTCTCCTGCCTTTGACCCTCAAGGTAGCCTTGGCTGCAGGATCAACACTACTTTCAGGGGCAGGAAGGAAGCAGTGGGCAGGTTTGAGGAAAGCGAGAAACGTTTCCAATATGTTGGATATTATTTGTGGAGAATGGGAGGGAGTTAATAAGAAAGCATCCCAGAATGTCAAAGCAGCATGTAAAGGCAGGTCAGTTGGTTGAGAGCTGTTTTCTCAGGGTTCCTGTCTGTACAGGTGCCTCTGGGGGGGGGGGTAACACTGGTCTGCTGCCATGGAAGCGGGAGCTCGTCCCTCCAGGTGGGTTTCTGCAAGGCAAGGGCACTCTGGCCTTTGCATTGGGCACATTTACGTCCCCAGCTCCTGGACAGGGTGAGTCCAGATGAGAGCAGACCGAGTCCTCGGAATACACGAGAAGATCGTCCGGATAGAAGGAAGATAAGAAGGGCTGCGAGGAACAAAGCATCACCAAGTTTCTTCAAGCAGCGAGAATATGGAAGGGCTCTCAGAAGCGCCCTGCAGGTCAGGGTGGAAGAGGCCTTAGAGGAAAGGCGAGGCCTGGGAGGAGCAGCAGCTTCCAGGAGCTGGTAGCAGCGTGGAGGGCACTGGGCAGGGCAGGGCCAAGGCCGGACTGCCTGTGTGTGTGCCAATCCTCATTTCCAGGATGTTCAGACTGTGCCTTGGAGTCCTGGGCCAACGCTGGGACTTTCTGCTGGGCCCCAGGACCGTGACTACTCTCAACGTCCAACAGTTCCGGCCGCAGCACTGCAGAGCTAATCTCAGCCTCTTCCCCCGAAGACAGCTGGTGCCAAACCTGCTGCTTTTCCAGGGGAGTGAAGAGCCGCCATGCGGGGCCCCAGGAAACACACGAAGGAGGAGCCTGAAGTTTGCAAGCAGGAAGGAGCTGAGGGCGCCTCACTGTGTCTTTGCTGCTGGCGCACAGGTACACGGCCGAGTCCCCCGGCTCCACTGTCTTGATGGTCAGATTGGAGGACGACCCGTCTGGCATCTCGGCAGAGAACCGGTCCTTGGGCAGCCCCGAGTCGTCTAGTTTCTGCTTGTTTCTGAAGTAAACCATGAAGCCTGGGCTCTGGCCCGGCCTCTGCTGTACAGGGCAGCGTGCCCAGAAATTGGGTCACAGCTCATAGTTACTTCCTGTCCCCTCTCTGCCACCTGGTACCTGGGGGTCTGGGATAC
The DNA here is from genome assembly GCA_004024945.1 of Uropsilus gracilis. Taxonomy (NCBI): domain Eukaryota; kingdom Metazoa; phylum Chordata; class Mammalia; order Eulipotyphla; family Talpidae; genus Uropsilus; species Uropsilus gracilis. Next base: position 3,875 of record PVHY01018127.1, read on the forward strand.
GCCAGCCTCTGTGTGGTCTGTCGAGACAGAATGTGGGAACAGGGTCAGGACATCAGTTGTCATCACCACACACACACACACACACACTCGCTGCTCTGAGGACTGACCTGCCCCCAGGAGACAGAGGGCCACCCAGGAGAGGAGTCTGCCATCCATGGCAGGGGGAGGGCAGGAGTGGAGGCTCCCCGGGTCAGGGTTCCCAATAGCACAACCAGGGGGAGGGGCGTCCCCAACCCCACATGGCAGTTCCTGAGGATCAGGATCATCTGACAGAAATTGATTTATTGCATTACAGGCTGGTGGGCCAGCGTGTGGGAGTGGAAGCCCCGCCCTCCTCCGGGCACAAATTTCCCCCAGGTGTCCCGTGCCCGCCCTCAGTGAAGCCGAGCGCCCATGCACGGCAATGACCTGCCTGACCTGGTGGTGTCTGATTCCAGCAGCAGGTCCTGCCTGACCCCGGGTAGGAGGCCTCTCCGGGTGCCACTGTCGTTTGGTAATGGAGGGAGACATTGCCCTCAGGGAGCTGAGCTGAGCGGCGCCTTTCAAGGTTCGGTTCTGGGTCTTCACCCACTGAGGACTTGGCTGTTCTCATCCTGGCTCACTCAGTCCAGACTGTTGTGCCACCTCTGAGGCACTGAGGTGACTCCCAGGGACTAACTGTGGTCCTCTCATACGTGTGCTCCCTGTTGGTGAAGCCGCCTTATGCATGTGAGGAAGGATGAAGCCAGGTTGCAGAGACAGGGCATCCTGTATGTGACCAGGCTAGCCTGCCGAGGGCTGCGGTGTTGGGGTGAGACCCCCCCCGCCCCCGTCTCTGGCACTGACCACTGAGAGGAAATGGGCATAAAGTGGAGTCGAGATGTCAGGCCTCAGTGCTGTAAGTAAACCAGGACATAGCTATGCCTTCACCCCCACACAAACCCCAGCACCATAGAGAATTTTGTTTCCTTCTCCTTCACACTTTTTAAATAACTGTGTGTTATCGAGGGGATGTTGTGGTACAGCAGCGTGTGTGCTCTCTTCAGGGGAGTCGCCAGGTGCACCCTTTCATTGTCTCCCTGGACTTACTGTAACACCAACAGAGCAAGGGAAAGGAGGTTTAGAGAAACATTGTGCCTGAAACACACCACACACACACACACACACACACACACACACACATACACACAGGTTCTAACATTCTGCAATCTGCAGTGCAAAAGCTGTTTTCTACAATTGGTGGCCATAAAAGCTCATCCAGTGTGCTGAGCGTCAGCAAGAGAACAGAGAACTATGCCATGTGAAAACAGATGGTGTGACTTGGGGACGTCCAGTCTGGGATGATGACTCCAGGCCCTCCCCTGCTCCTGTCCTGGGAGGGAATGTTGGGAAGATTTCCTCATTGCTCAGTAAGTCCGTGGGAACCCCTGCAGGACCCCCTCTGCTCGCTCCCGTTGGACCTGCACGCTCACTTAACTGCAGGATCCCCTGTCCTTCCAGGGGCAGGAAGGAAGCAGTGGGCAGACTGGAGGAGAGAGAGAAAAGCTGTCAATATTGGGAGCATTATCTGTGGAGCATGCAGTGAGCTGACAAGAAAACCATCATAGCCTGTAAAAGCAGGGAGGTAAAGGCAAGTCAGGACGGTGATAGCTGCTTTCTCATGGTGGGTGAGTCGCACTCAGCTGCCGCCAAGGAAGCAGGAGGTCATCCTCCAGGTGGATTCTGGAAGACAAGGGCCTTCAAAGAAGACATCAGGAAAGAATGAAGAGAACCGAGGGAAAGAGAAGAACAGACCATCATCCAAATGTTTCCTGCAGAAGGCAACGTGACTATGGAAGGACCTTCAGAAATACGAAGAAAAGTGGTGCAACAGGGTAAGAAGTCCCCAGACTCTCAAGGTGCAGGTGTGGTGGGATAAGACACTGTGGCAGGGAGAGGGATGGGAGATTGGGGAGCTGGGGGCAGAGCATCTCAACTGTGACTGAGCTCAAGGGAGAAACAGACAAGGGTGGGCAGTGGGGCAGGAGCTGGGGAGGTAAACATGCCCAGATGAAAGGAGGAGAACTATAGATTCAGCTTCAGAAGCATTTGACGTTCCAGTGGCTGGGTGAGAAGCCCGCATTAAGTGAAAACGCAAGTCCCTCTGTGGGGAAGACTTGGCCTGGTGAATGGTCCAAACGATTTTCTTTTTTTTTTGAGACTAGGTCTCGCTATTTTTGTCTGTGGAACCTCAGGTTCATGTTGCCTGGGGTACCACGGACTCAAGCAATCCCCAGCCTCGGTCTCCCAGGTAGCTGGGATGACAGGCACGTGCCACCATGCCCAGTTATTTTTGGAACTAGGTCTTGCTACGCCTCCCTGGGTAGGACTCAAACCGCAATCCCTGGTCCCCACTGCGACTTCCTAGGCTGCCGCTTACAGGCACATGCCACCATACCTGGCTTCCAAACAAATTTTATCTGGAATATTAACTCACTCTTGCAGACCCAGGCTCTGAAGACAAATAATCCATGTCTGTAAATGGACACACTTAAAAGCAGGCATGTACAATAACAGTTAGGAATGGCTTTCAAGGCTTGGAAGGCGAGGCTTGGCAGAAGCAGCAGCTTCCAGGTGCTGGCAAGAGTGCGGAGGGATGCTGAACAGGCCAGGGCCCAGGGTCGGGCTGCCCATGGGCTTCTGGTCCTCTCCAGGACCTCCAGACTGTGCTTTGGAGCACCGGGCCAGGTCTGGGACTTTCTGCTGGACCCGAGGACTGTGACATTTCTCAATTCCTATCCGGCCCAGCACTGCAGAAGCTAATCTCAGCCTCTTCCCCCAAGGACAGCTGGTGCCAAATCTGCTTCTTTTCAAGGGGAGTGAAAGGCAGCCATGTGGGTCCCCAGGAAACGCAAGAAGGAGGAGCCTGAGGTTTGCGAGCAGGAAGGAGGTGAAGGCGCCTCACTGTGTCTTTGCTGCTGGCACATAGGTACACGGCCGAGTCCCCCGGCTCCACGGTCCTGATCGTCAAATATGAGGATGACGCATTTGGCATCTCAGCAGAGAACCGGTCATTGGGAAGCCCAGACTGATCTGCAATGTGCTTTCTTTGGAAGTAAACCATGAAGCCTGGGCCCTGGCCCAGTCTCTGCTGGTACCAGTACAGGGCAGCGTGCTCAGGAATTGGGTCACACCTGAGAGCTACGTTCTGTCCACTCCCTGCCACCTGGTACCTGGGGGTCTGGGACACTCCTGCACCTGTGTGGTCTGTGGAGACAGAATTTGGAAACAGAGTCAGGAAAACAGTAACAATAATAACACATGCACGCACACACACGCATGCACACACACACACATGCACACAGGAGCTTGCTGTTCTGAGGACTGACCTGCCCCCAGGAGACAGAGGGCCACCCAGCAGAGGAGCCTGCAGCCCATGGCAGTAGGAAGGCAGGAGGGGAGGATCCACAGATTAGGGCTCCCAGGAGCACAACCAGGGGGAGGAGCGTCCTGGAACTGACATGGCAGTTTCTGGTGACGTCACTGAGCCTCAGGGTTATCCAACAAAATTAATTTATTGCATTTTCAGGCTAGTGTGCCAGCACCTGTGGGTGGAAGCCCCGCCCTCCTTGGAGAACAAATCCCTGTCAGCCTCTTGACAGAACAGAAAGGGAGGGATCCCCGGTGCCTGCTTGTCCACTCTCAGCCAAGACAAGCACCTGTGCATGGTGCTGGCCTGGCTGACCCCGGCGATGTCCAGTTCAAGCAGTGAGTCCTGCTTTTCCCTGGGTAGAAAGCACCTCTAGGCTACTCTTTGGTTCCAGCAATTGGGCAATGGGAGAGGCTGTCGTCCTGGAGCTGAGCTGAGGAGGATGAGTTGCTAGGTTCTCGCCTGAATTGTCTCCCTTTGGATTAGCCAACACTCCAACTATGCCAGGGAAAGGAGGGTTAGAGAAAACATTGAGCCTGAAATTCACACACATGTTCCAACATTCTGCAATTTGCAGCACAAAAGCTCGACCTTCTAGAACAAGTGAGCATAAGACTTCATTTACTTCATTGAGCATTAGCAGGAGAACAGAGCTATATGCCATGTGAAAATAGATGGAGTAGTTTGGGGGCAGATTTCCTCAAATGCTCAGTGAGTTTGGGAACCCCTAAAGGATTCCCCCCATCTAATAACACCCTAGGGCATGGATGCTACCTTGGCAGCGGGATCTGCTCCACTTTCAGGGGAAGGAAGGAAGCGGTGGACAGATTTGAAGAGAGAAAAGTTTTCCATATTTGGAATGTTATTCGTGGATAATGCAAGTGAGCTGACAAGAAAACCATCATCGAACGTAAAACCTGGACATAAAGGCAGGTCAGGTCGGCGATAGCTGTTTCTCAGGGCTCCTGTCTGTACAGGTGTAGGTGTGGGAGTCGTGCTAAACTGCTGCTGTGGAAGCGGGAGATCATCCCTCCAGGTGGATTTCTGTAAGGCGAGTGCACACGATGAAGACGTTCAGGTCAAACAAAGACGAGGAAGGAATGAGAAAAACAAAGCATCATGCAAATACCTTTAGCACAGGGAACAAGAATATGGAAGGACCCTCAGAAATAGTAAGAAAAACATTGCTAAAGGGTCGGTGGTTCCCAAACTATCTAGGTGCAGCTGCGGTGGGATAAGAGACCATGGGCAGAGAGAGGGGTGGGAGATTGGGGAGCTGGGGGTGGAGCATCTCAGCTGTGACCCAGCACAAGAGAGGACATGATAAGGGTGGGTAGTAGAGCAGGAGCTGGGCAGGTGAATGTGCTCAGATGCAAAGAACACGCAATACCGGTGAGAAGCCCACATTAAGTGAAAAGGCAAGTCCCTCTGTAAGTCCTTCTGTGGAGTAGACTTGGCCTGGTATGGATATGTCAAGAGGACAGCTATCCAGAATATCAACGCTCTCCTTGCAAACGCATGCTCCGAAGACAAACTGCCCAAATCTGTGAAATGGAACCATTTACAAGCAGGCACTTTACAACAAAAGCTAGGAATGACCAAGAGTCATATAAAAAAATCACTGTTCATCTATGAAATATCAAGGGTATTCTGGCATTCCCAGCCGACGGCTAATGATAAAAACAATGGAGACTATGAAAAGTTGGAGAAAATGTGGAGCTGTCCCTGCTACCTGCAACCTGCTACCGCCACTTTGCAGGACTGATCGGAGGACAACTATTTCTGTTAGTCCCTTGTCTGCCCCGAATATCGATAATTCAACTCTCTCCTGTGCTCTACGGGAAACGAATACATTGCCCCACAAAGACATGTGCAGTCACTGAGAGCAGCTTCATGCTGAAGAGTGAGAAACCAGGACAGCCCATCTCCCTTCCTCAGGTGGACAAAAGAGCTGTGACTTGTAGTGGACATTGCTCAGTGAGCAGAAAGAATGAACTCTTCCTCTATGCAACAAGGCAAAAATATGAAGATTTGAGAAAAACAAGTCAGTTGAGTTTTTGCTATAAGGCTCCTTTTATCTGCAGGTAAAAGACTAATAAACTAGGGTGATTAAAATCAGGAATGGGTTATCCTGGGGGAGAAGCGGGTTGGGGAGGAGATGAGGAAATTCCTAAGGTCCCCCAAGGGAACTGTTTTTCCTCTGATTTGGGTCATGGCTGCTGTACTGCGGGCATGTGTCACAGCAATGGAGCTGCATGTGCTTAGGGTCCATTGCGGTCCCTGCTTTCCCATAAGCCTCTGAGGCGGGGACCTCTCTGCTCCTGCCCCTGACATCAGGGCGGCTGCCTTGTGCAAACCCCCAGATCCTGTGGGTCTCAGCAGTGTGAGGGACCTCCACCCCGTTCAGAGCTGTACTTGCCTGGCAATAACTGGAAACCTCTTCAACATCTGCCTACAGTTGAAGCCACAATTGGTTTCTTTCTTAACCCTTCTCCTCCCAGCCTGTTGCCAGCTACTCTCCCCAGCATCCTTGACATCACAGCGCCACCTTGTGGCCAGTAGCTGAAGAAGCATCCTCATGAGCTCTTCAATGCTGGAAAGAATCTGTGCAGCAACAGGGAAACCATTTCATCCAGAGACTGGACCCCAAGGAGACACTCAGGGCTAGAGGTCAGATTGCTCAGGGAATCCAGCTGAACCTGACAGGCGAGGCACTTTGAGTGCTCAGCACTCAGCAGGGGGAAAATGAGAGCACGAGAGAGAGAACGCATTGCTGAAAGCAGGCCCGGGGTGAGAGCTCTTCTTCCATCATTGTCTCCTGGTTAAAGGGCACAGAGCAGTCAGAGCAGCACGTGCACTGGAAGGCAGCTGCTCCCGGTTACAGGGGCTCCCTGCAGGTCGGGGTGGAAGAGGCCTTAGAGGAAGGCAAAGCCAGGGAAGATCAGCAGCTTCCAGGAGCTGGCAGCAGCGTGGAGGGCACTGAGCAGGGCAGGGCAGAGGGCTGGGGTGCCAGTGGGCTAATTCTCATTCCAGGACGTCCAGACTTTGCCTTGAAGTGCTGGGCAAGCTTTGGGACTTTCTGCTGGGCCTGAGGACCATAACTGTTCTGACTATTCACCAACGGTTCCGGCCCAGCACTGCAGAAGCTAATCTCAGCCTCTTCCCCCGAAGACAGCTGGTGCCAAACCTGCTTCTTTTCCAGGGGAGTGAAGAGCCGCCATGCGGGGCCCCAGGAAACACACGAAGGAGGAGCCTGAGGTTTGCGAGCAGGAAGAAGGTGACGGCGCCTCACTGTGTCTTTGCTGCTGGCGCACAGGTACACGGCCGAGTCCCCCGGCTCCACTGTCTTGATGGTCAGATTGGAGGACGACCCGTCTGGCATCTCGGCAGAGAACCGGTCCTTGGGCAGCCCCGAGTCGTCTAGTTTCTGCTTGTTTCTGAAGTAAACCATGAAGCCTGGGCTCTGGCCCGGCCTCTGCTGGTACCAGTACAGGACAGCGTGCCCAGGAATTGGGTCACAGCTCATAGTTACTTCCTGTCCCCTCTCTGCCACCTGGTACCTGGGGGTCTGGGACACGCCAGCCCCTGTGCGGTCTGTGGAGACAGAATGTGGGGAGAGAGTCAGGAAAATATTTGCAATAACCATACAGATTCACTCACACACACACACACACACACACACACACACACACACACACACACAGGCGTTTGCTCTTTGAGAGCTGACCTGCCCCCAGGAGACAGAGGGCCACCCAGCAGAGGAGCCTGCAGCCCATGGCAGTAGGAAGGCAGGTGTGGAGGCTTCCAACTTTGGGTCCCTGTGAGCATGAATTGGGGGTCGGCCCAACGCGGACCTCTCCAGACAGTTCCTGTGTTTACCTCACGGAGCCTCAAGATTATCTGACAGGAATTAATTTATTACATTTAGAGGCTGGTGGACCACCTTGTGGGAGTGGAAGCCCCGCCCTCCTTGGAGAGCAAGTCATCATCAGCCTCTTGCTTGGAGAGAAAGGAAAGGCGTCTCTGTGCCTGCGTGTCCGCACTCAACGTGCCAAGCTCCTGTGCACAGAGCTGCCTGTCTGATCCTGACGGTGTCTGATTCAAGCAGCGGGTCCTTCCTCCCCAGGTCAAGAAGCCTCTCTGGCTCCCCTGTGGTTCCAGTAAATGCCTGGGGCACACGGTCCTCGGGGAGCTGCGCTGAGGCGATTCTTTTAAAGGTTGGATCCAGATCTTTACCCACTGAGGACATCATCATCACTCACTGTGTCCTTGCGAACCACCGGGAGGTGACTGTATTATTTATACCCAGAAGGACTCACAGTTCTGTAAGGACGAATCATGATCCTTTTATATACGGAGACCTTGTTGATGCAGCAATCTATATATGTGAGGAAGGAGGGAGCAGGATGGGCCCACAGATTGTCCTATACGTGGCTGGGCTGGGCTGGGGAGGCCATGGTGCAGAGGTGAGACCCCTCCTGTGTCTCTGGCACTGCCCAGTGAGACATGGAAATGGGTGCAAAGTGGAGTCCAGTTGTCAGACCTCAAGGCTCTCAGGTAGCCAAGACATAGCTGTGCCTTCATCTCTACATTCACTCATACCCCAGTATCATAGACCATTTTGTCCTCTTCTCCATCATATATTTTATATAATTGTGTATTATGCATTGTGAAATAATTGTGCATTATGCATTGTGAAAGCATTTGACAATGTCTTCTTATATCAAATCGTCACACTTTAAATCTTAAGGTTGTCCATTAGCCTTCCATGAAGCTGAAATTTCAAAGAAGAAGGCATAGCTATACCTTCACCCCCACATCCATACATCCCAACATGTAAGGATGTGAGAAAAGAGAAGAGAAACAAATAAGACCAAGTAGAATAAGGACAAATTTTTATTGTGCTCCTGGGCAAGGTCCAAGGACTCTAGAGAGAGGTCAGTGAAGACACATCTATGTAGAAGAGAAGGTTAGTTTTATAGGCACATGGACGAGTGGGCTTGGGGCAGGTATGAGGAGCCAATAGCCTGTTTTATTCAGCTGCTGATGTGGTGGCAAGGTCTGGGCGTGGGGTTCATGGGCAACCCCTGGGTAGGGATGTCAGCAGAGGAAATTCTGTTTAGCACCTTTAAGGTTCTGGCGACTCCTGAATCATGACACCGACCTTTCACAACATAACAGAGAATTTTGTTCCCTTCTCCATCACCCATTTTAAAGATTGTGTGTTATCGAGGTGATGCTGTGCTAAAGCATGGTGTGTGGTTCAGAGGTCTAGGTTCACTTCTCTTCAGAAGAGTTACTGGGTGTTTCCCCTTCATTGTCCCTGTGAACTTGGCCAACACTCCAACGGAGCAATGGAAAGGAGGTCTAGAGAAGACATTGTGCCTTAAGCATGCACACACACGTTCCAATATCTGCAGTCTGCAGTAGAGAAGCTCAACTTTCTACAGCGAGTGGACATAAAAGTTCATTTAGTTTGTGAGCATCAGCGGGAGAGCAGAGAAACATGCCATGTGAGACTAGATGGGGTGATTGGGGGAACATGGAGCCTAAAAAAATCACTCCGGGTCCTCTCCCGCTCCCATCCAGGCTGGGTGACATTGGACAGATTTCCTCAAATGCTCGGTGCATCAGTACGAAGGCCTGCAGGACCCCCCTCTAAACACTCCCGTAGGGCCTGACACTGCTTGGCTGCAGGATCTCCTCTACTTGCAGGGGCAGGAAGGAAGCAACGGGCAGATCTGAAGGAGAGTGAGAAAACTTTAAATAGTCAGAATATTACCATGGAGATAGCGAGGGAGCTAATACGAAAACCATCGAACGTCAAAGCAGGGATGTAAAGGCAGGTCAGGTGGTGAGAGCTGCTTTCTCAGGATCCCTGTCTGTACAGGTACAGGTGGGGAAGTAGCATTTGCTGCTGCCATGGAAGCCAGAGATCATCCCTCCAGGTGGGTTTCTAAAGGCCAGGGCACTCAAAGAAGACCTTAAGGAAAGAACGAAGACAAGGAGAGAGAGAGAGAACAAAGCATCACCCACATTTCTTCAGTATGAGGCAACCAGAATATGGAAGGATCCTCAGAAATACGAAGAAAATTGTCCTAAAGGGTTGGAGGCTCACAAACTATCAAGGTGCAGGTGTGGTGGGATAAGAGATCATGGGCAGAGAGAGGGCTGGGAGATTGGGGAGCTGGGGGTGGAGCATTTCAGCTGTGACCCAGCACAAGGGAGGACATGAAAAGGGTGGACAGAGGAGCAGGAATTGGGGAGGCAAAAGTGCCTGGATGCAAAGGACACGCAATGCAGGAGGAAATGTATAGATTGGCCTTCAAAATTACTTAAAGTTCCAGTGGGTGAGATGCCCACGTTCAGTGAAAAGGCAAGTTCCTCTGTGAGCAGATTTGGCCTGGTGGATAGTCCAAAGGACTGTTACCCGGAACATAAATTATCTCCTGTGGACACATGCTCTGAAGACAGACAACCCAAGTCTTTAAGATGGACAAACGAAAGCAGACACATTACAAAAAAAAAAGATAAGGATGGCCAAAAGTCATATGGAGAAATCACTGCTGACCAGTGAAATATCAAGCGTACTCTGACATCCGCAGCGGATGGCTACTGATAATAAAAAAATGAAGACTATCAAATGTTGGAGAAAATGTGGAGCTGTCCCTGCTACCTGCAGCCTGCTACAGCCACTTTACAGGACTGATCAGAGAATTATTTCTGTTGAAATCGATGTCTGCCCCATATAACTGTAATTCCATCCTCACCTGTAGACCTATGGGAAACGAAAACATCTCTCCACAAAGACCTATGCAGACACTGAGAGCAGCTTCATGTGAAATAGTGGGAGACCAGGGAACCTCATGTCCCATCATCGGTAGAGTGAACAAGCGAGTGGTGATCTGCAGTGGACATTTCTCAGCTCAGAGAGTGAATCCCCATCTTGCAGCACGGGTGCCTTGCAAAGCTACGAGTTTTTGAGAAAAATAGGTCAATGGAATTATTGCTCTAAGACTCCACTAATATGCAGGACAGTAGTCAATATATCTAGGGTGATTAAAATCAGAAATGGGTTATCCTGGGAGAGAAATGGGTTGGGGAGGAGATGAGGAAATTACTAAAGAGAAAGAAGGGAAGTGTTTTCCTCTGATTTGGGTCATGGCTGCTGTACTGCGGGCATGTGTCGCAGCAATGGGGATGCATGTCTGGAGGGTCCGCTGCAGCCCCTGCTTTGCCATAAGCCTCTGAGGCAGGGACCTCTCTGCTCCTGCCCCTGACATCAAGGCTGCCTCGTCCAAACCCCCAGATCCTGTGGGTCTCAGCAGCGTGAGGGATCTTGCACCTGTTCAGAGCTGCACTAGCCTGGCAATAACTGAAAACCTCTTCAACATCTGCCTACAGTTGGAGCCACACTTGATTCTTTCTTACGCCTCCTCCCAGCCTGTTGCCGGCATCTCTCCCAGCATCCCTGACATCACAGCGCCATCATGTGGCCAGTAGCTGAAGCGCCATCATGGTTTCTTCAGTGCTATGGGGAGTCTGTGCAGCTCCAGGGAAATACCATTTCACCCATAGACTGGACCCCAAGGAGACACTCAGGTCTAGCGATCAGGTGCTCAGGGAATCAAGTTGACCCTGCAGAGGGGAGGTCGTGGGAGTGCTTAGCACTCAGCAGGGGGAAAATGAGGGCACAGGAGAGAAAACGCATTGCTAAAGCAGGCACTGGTGAGGCTTATTCTTCCATCATTGTCTCCTGGTTAAAGGGCACAGAGCAGCCAAGGCAGCACGTGCACAGAAAGGCAGCTGCTCCTGGGTTACAGGGGCTCCCAGCAGGTCGGGGTGGAAGAGGCCTTAGAGGAAGGTGAGGCCTGGGAGCTTCTAGGTTGGGACCTTCTAGATGCTGGAAGCCTGGAAGCTTCTAGGTGCTGGCAGCAGCGTGGAGGGCGCCGAGCAGGGCAGGGCGCAGGGCCAGGCTGCCTGTGGGCCTCCCCTTGTGTCCAGAGCCTCTGCCTGCATTTTTAAACTATTTCAGACCTGGCCCAACTCTGGAACTTTCTGCCGGACCCGAAGACCGTGACTGTTCTCAATACCCACCAACGGTTCCGGCCCAGCACTGCAGAAGGTAATCCCAGTCTCTTCCCCTGAGGACAGCTGCTTGCAAATCTACTTCTTTTCAAGGGGCGTGAAGAGCCGCCGTGTGGGTCTCCAGGAAACGCAAGAAGGAGGAGCCTGAGGTTTGTGAGCAGGAAGGAGGCGAAGGCGCCTCACTGTGTCTTTGCTGCTGGCGCATAGGTACACGGCCGAGTCCCCCGGCTCCACGGTCCTGATGGTCAGGTTGGAGAATGTCCCGTCCAGCCTCTCAGGAGAGAAGCGGTCATTGGGCAGCCCCGTGTCATCCAGTTTCTCCTTGTTTTGGAAGGAAACCATGAAGCCTGGGCCCTGGCCCGGCCTCTGCTGGTACCAGTACAGGAAATTGTGCCCAGGAATTGGGTCACACCTGAGAGTTACCTTCTGTCCCCTCTCTGCCACCTGGTATCTGGGGGTCTGGGACACTCCAGCACCTGTGTGGTCTGTGGAGACAGAATCTGGGGGGAGCGGAGTAAGAAGTTGCAATAACACACACACACACACACACACACACACACACGAGTTTGCTGTTCTGAGGACTGACCTGCCCCCAGGAGACAGAGGACCACCCAGCAGAGGCGCCTGCTGCCCATGGCAGGGGGAGGGCAGGAGTGGAGGCTCCCTGGGTCAGAGCCTGGTGAGCAGTCGTTGGGGGGAGGGGCATCCGGGATCCCACCAGGTAGTTCCTGTGGTGACCTCACTGCCTCTGTTAATCTCCACATCCCGGAGACTAGATCTAGATGGAGGGACTTAAATATCTTCAATGTCTTCTTTTTCTGCAAATCAGCACTAGGTTTTCGGTTTCTGCGCCAATGTTCTAGGAGTGGCTCCCCGAGATCCCCCAGTTCAGCTCATTCACCCACCCTCCCTAGGCTTCCTGGCATCCTCGCTCAGCTGTGTCAAAGCACTCTGGGGACCAGGCATCGCAAGGGGAGTTCACTGTGTTACTTGCAAGCCCAAGTCCCTGTGAGCATTGCTACTTGGGGCACATCACTCCCTCTTGCCGGCCACAGGGGGTCAGCGCTGCCATATCTTAGGAGAAGGTATTGATTCTAGAAGCCCCTAGCAGCACCAGCACTGCCCTACTCAGAGACACAAGAGAGGAGATGATGCCTGAGAAACAAACCCGAGTGGGAAGTTCCTGCTTCTCTGCAGGTCAGACAGATAGTCCTTCCGTGCCAGTAATCTCTTCCCCACAGTCCACAGCAAAGCCACCGGCACCCGTGTCTCCCTCGTTAAAAACAGGCTCCTTACCTATGTGTGTGTAACACCAGACTGTCTTACTTCCATTGTTTTTAATGGAAGCACTTTTCAGATGTAAGTGTCAAATCCTGCTCATGTTTCTAGGAAAACTCAGGATTTCTTTGGAGTTGTTTTTTGTTGGAAGCTGGATGGGAAAAGAAGAATGGATGGGAAAGATTGAGACGGCCCAAGGCAGAATTGGAGCCTGAGTCGTAGACTCAGTGAACATGTGCTGAGTCCTCTATTAGATGTTCCAAGCTCTCTTAAATACCCTGGTGAAGGAATGCAGTGGTAGGGAAGCAAAAAACCAAGACCCTGTGGTATGTAGTACATGGGGTAGGAGAAGGGGGGATTCATTATCTAGCAGAAAAACATCTGTGGTGTAAACACCTTTATCTTTCAGGGACATGTCTCTCCAGTGGGTCAATCCTAGGAGGTTAGGAGGGCTGCCATTACAGATAAGAGAACTTGCCAGGAACCATCTCTAGTATGCCAGAGATGGGCGAGAATAGATAAAGGTGTTCCTGTATCTCAGGCGTATCTCTTAGCTATTTTCAGCACCTCACAGTTTTCACTTCTATAAATGTGAAATTCTAAAGCTCTATCCTGTTTTTCTCCATATTCTTGTCAGCAGTTATCTCTGTCATCTTTCTCATCAGGCTCCTTCTGCAGTAGATGAGGACTGTGGTCTGAGCTAACTGCGATTTCTAAGGCCCCTTCTGGAGGGTTCTGTGACTTTCAGTCTTCTGATTCCTTTGGAAGATTTTATCTTCTCTTTGTGATTATTTTTAAAACCTTCTCATTATTGTCATGTTCAAAAACTTCACCATGAATACTTACTTACCTTACTCGGCTCTCACTTGGTCACTCCAACTCCTCTCTTGTTACAAGCCATTGATCAATGCTTGGCCCACTGGTCTCATCTTTGCTCTTTCTTCGGAGCTATATCTTTCCTGCATGAGGCCCTGTGCTCCTGGGACGCAGCAGTCCAGGCTACCCAGATCTCCAGGAGCAACTGTGAGGCGGGTAGCCAGGCCGAGCACGTCAGGAAGCTCTTGCCGGGCAGGCGTGTGGCTGGTTCTCCAGGCTCCTTGACTCTGGCGCCTCCTGTGCTGGAGGAGACGGTCTCCTTTTCTCTAGAACCGTGTGGTCACCGGGTTCTGTGCCTCCTCATTTAGGCAGGCTGTCTCCATTCCGGTGTCTGACCCATGATGCTGCTGCTGAACCTTGTAGTTCTGGCATCTGGAGTTGGGAACCCAACTCCCAGCCACGGACGTTGGAAAAGTTCCCGGTGGAGACAGACTTCAGCAGGTGGTTGGTCCAGCTCCTCTTTCCTCTTGTGGTTTACAGGTCTGCCTGGGGCCGCAGCCACATCTCTGAGGATTCCCCTCCACTCAATTGGAAAAGGAGGGAGCCTCACTCACCTTGCTCCCATTCACTTGACATTCTTGAAACTAAGCATTTATGACTTTAATTATATATTTAATCACTTCTGGAAAATTTTCAGGTAATTCCGCCTATGCTATTACCTTATGTCATATTCCCTATATTTCCCTTCTGAAATTTCAATTGTAGATAAAATAAAAGGGAGTCTAACAAACAAAATTCCCCATTTTTTTCTTTATTCACCCCTCACTTCTCTTTCATATTTCACATAAATAGAGCACATCTGTGCTCTATTTATTTTTTTCAGATCTTTTACAAGGATCCTACCTACTGTTTAACTTCTCCATTTTTTTCCACTGTAAATCACTTCTAAGCATCCTATCTGATGATTTTTTAAGTTACCTAGTGTTTTTTTTTAAACTTCTTTTTCTTGCTGATGTTTCAAATCCCTTTCATAGTTACTGAACGATAGTTTGTCAAGCTTTTGTATTTCCTAATGCCAAGTGGCCTCTACTTGAAATGTTTATTTTTTCCACTTGCTCTTTCACATTGGGTTTGAGTTGATACTTTCACTAGGGAAATATGAGTGTGTTAGTCTATGGGATTTTCCAGTGGTTGGATTGAGGGTGCAAAGCATCAGAGCCCAAAAGTCCTGCAGGAACTATAAACCCAAGTCCTGAATGTGTGAGCCCAGGAGTCACCTGCCATCTCTGGGCTGATGGGCAGACCTTGAGCTGCAGGTTGTGAGTATCAGAAAGTGTTCTTGGCATCACCCATGTTAGACCTGACTAGGATTCTGATCATTGCTTTCCTTGAGTTACACTCTTCCTATCCATCAGAACCCAAAGAGGCAAGGAATAAGGACTTTCTGTACTTCTAAATTATACAGATAGATGATTGGTAGATAGATATGATATCAGGTGCAAATAGGCAAAAGCCTCCAACCAACAAACCAAAGGAAAAAAGTGGTACTTTTAAAATCCAGTGTCTTTCCCACCTGTGCATGGCATTTGCGAGAGTCACACTGCAGTTTAAACAACTAGGGCTTTATTAACAAGAGAATGAATAAGGAAAACAAAAAGTCCTATTGCCACAAGTGACCAGTTATCTTACCCAATACCGTTCAGTTCAAATGTTCCCAAAAATGCATGTCCAAGATGGTGCCCCTTTACCCCTCCAAACCTGAGGCAGGCACTTTGCAAAAATCTGTCTCTCTTTTCTGTCTTCTCTTTGCTTCTTCTCTTTCCAGCCGTTCCAAACTCTTCAACTTCTTGAAGGTTTTTTCAACTTTTCCAACAAGCACTGATGCAAGATCAGCTTTCCCAATCCTTGACTTTCTCCAGTACCAGCTTTCAAACAAGTTTCCACGGCACCTTCCTCTGGAGCCATGTACTTCCTTTTCAGGCCCGCTTCAGTGGCATCTGGTCACAGTCACCAGGCCTGCCCTCAGGAGAACCTCAGTCACTCCTGCCCTGCCTTTGTCATCTTACTCCACACTGGCTATTCCTTTGCTGGCCATTTTATCACCATGGCTCCTTGCCACCACCAGCTGACTCTTCCAGAGGCTTCCACTCAGCGCGGCCACTCTGGCTACCCTTTACTGGTCCATCATTCTCCTGTCTCCTACCCCTCTCTCCGGTCACTGCCAGACTCCTCTCCTAGTGCGTCTTTTTCACGTGTCCTATTTCTTCTTGTGGGTCTTTCTCTCGAGCCCTGCCCACCACGACTGTATGGCGCCCAATACAATTTTCAGCTATGTCGCTACCAGAGGCTCTGACTGCCCATCCAGCTGAGTCACCCCATATCATATGGGTATATGGATGAATGGATAGAAAGATAGAGAGATAGTAGATAGATAGAGAGTGAGATAAAGATATAGAGAGATAGACAGAGAGAGAGAAAAAGAGATTGAGATAGAAGATAGTATATAGATGGATAGATAGATGGAGCAAGAGATAGACCTCCCTAAACAATATATCTTCGTTCTTCTTTCTCTTCAGAAAAAGCCAGTGATTCACAGGGCTCCAGTTCTTCAGGAGCTGATAGTCTGCAATAGCCACTTCAGAGCCCTGGTTGCAGCTCCTGCCTTCTTGTGTGGAGAGCAGGGGAGCTTGCAGTGCTGTGTCACTGCTGGCACAGAAGTACACAGATGTCTGGGAGGGCTTGGCAGATGCCAGCGTGAGGGGAAAGTTGGCTGTGTCTGATCTAGAGACATCGTACCCCTCGTGCACGTCTCCTTTCTCCTTTATATCTTCCCCCACTGAGTAGTAGATCAGCCTCAGCCCAAGTCCCGGGTCCTGTCGGTACCAGAACATGTTGTTGTGGTTCATATACTGGACACAGCTCAGGCTCACATTCTGTCCTGTCCTCAGGATCTGGAATCTGGGCTTCTGAGAGACCTCACCAGCCTCCACCACACCTGGAGACAAGAAGAAGAAGCTGAGGCTGAGGACGCAGTGGAAAGGCTGAGCTCCGAGACCTTGAAGGTGGCCCCAGCAAAGGGAGCTGCCCAGGACGCACCTGCCTGCAGGAACCCCCAGATCCCCCAGCACAGGAGGGGGACGCTCATGGCGGGGTCGGGAGAGCTGAGGGTGCTCAGGGCTGTCAGGTGCTGGGAGGGGTGTGGGCTGTGCAGGGAGCTGTCCTGAGCTGCCACAGCCCACCTGGCCCAGGGCCAATGTGATGGGGCCCCGCCCCTCCCCTGGGCTCCAATGAAAACCCTCCAGAGAGCAGAGAGTGGCAGGAAGATGATTTACCTAAATTAACACAATGGTCACTGGAAGTTCCCAGCCTTTTGCAGAGCAGCTGGGTGTTCATGTGACTTTTTAAGCCTGTGACAGTTCCCTTTGTCCTGGATATTTTAATTTTAGTGAAAATTATCTGTTTTCCAAACCACAAAGGCGCCAACAGCCCCATCCTTTCAGGCAACTACTGGTGTCCTACTACTGTTGCTTCCAATCGCTGGCAACATTGGGCAGCATGAATTGTTTCACTCGGTTTTTCATTGAGTCGCTGACTTCAGGCAGCCACTCGGGCAGCTGGAGACTGTGAGCCCCAGAATCCCTCTTGGTGTGAGCAGGGGGAGCGACAGTGTACACACATGACAGGTCACCTGTGGGAGCTGACCTGGAAATGGGGGTCCTGTGAAACGGAGCTTTCACAGGCTAGCTGTCTGCCCCCTGCAGGAGGGACATATTGGGAGCTGACCTGCATAGCAGGGGACCCTTGAGGCGTAGCTCCCCAGATCTCAGGTGTTGGAGTTGCTGAAGTCATGTGCTGCTTGGTTATTAAAACAATTCCGGGGCCCTGCTGTCAGATCATTTTAATTAAGAAACAATTCACATCAACTGTGGAAGAACTTTCGATAAAGGAATTACAAAAGTGTTAGCAATGCACCTTAGGCAATAAAACCCGATGAACTAGATAACTTTGTAGACAGGAAACAATCATGTTGACCATTAATCAGTTTAGCTGTCATGATTTCTAAAAAGATGATTGCTTGGGAATGTTTTGTAATATCTAATGATAATCTGTTTTCCGTTGAGATATTGACTTCATGTACTCATGGAATGTTGAAGTAATTCTTTTAAACACTATATATGCTGACTGAAATCTCAAATAAAGCAGCAGATTCACTGCTCACTGAGTGTGTGTCTGTTTGCCAATCGCCGGCCCTGTGTCTTTCCTGCCCCAGCTGAGCCCTGGTTCCCTGCGCCCTTGCCCGGCCAGTCCGTGGCAGTCACCCTCTTCCTGGTGGGAGACAGTGGGTGCTCAGAGTACCAGGACCTCCTGTCAGAGCGCCTGTCAGGAGGAGTGCATGGGGAAAGGCAGCTCCAGGAGAGTGGACAATACCCTCTGGCCATTTGGGAGGTCACATGTAACTGGGCATTTTCTTGTGAAGAAGGATGGACACTCCCGGGGGAGGAATCCACGCGTGGACCAGAAGCTGCGATGGGTGGAGCTCCGTCACAGAGGGACCCGTATAAGTCAGATCTGCTGCCTTGAAATGCACATTCTGACCTGGGTATTTGACCTGGGCCTCCAGCTGATGCGAATGGTTCAGACTTCGATCCAGGTCTCTAGGCCGAGGCCATGCTTGGGTGCTGGGTCCTGGGAACACCAGCTGCTGTCCTAGATGGGGTGGTACAGGCTTTGAAGCCGGAACCCCAGGGGCAGCAGGTAAGGACCCTTCCCCACAGACATGGAAATCAGCAAAGTGATCCTTATCATGTCCGTGTCACTAACACATCACACGTGAGCCCCAAACTCTGCCCTGTCTCCTCGTTGAGCCCCTGGCGGGCAGCCCCACCCCCACCTCACTTCCTGAGCGGGGCAGGAGGTTTTTGTGCTCTGAGCTGCTGCTCCTGCGAGGCTGTGCCAAACTGCTGGCACAGAGGTACAGGCCCGAGTCCCCCGGCTCCACGGGGCTGATGGTCATCTGAGAGCGATGGTCACTCTGCGGCTGAGCTTTGAAGTGGTCAGTGTCCTTCCTTTTCTCTTGCTCCTTCCCATCGACATACAGAGCCAGGAACTCAGGTCCCTGGCCCGGGGCCTGCTGGTACCAGTACACGTAGAGGTGCCCAGTCTCATAGGAACAGCTCAGGGTCTTGCTCTGTCCTCTGGTCGCAAGCAGGTATTTGGGGCTCTGGGTGACTGCAGAGTCCACCGGGCCTGTGGGGAGGAGGCAGACAGAAGCTGAGGCCAAGCCAGAGGAGCCCCCTGCTCATCCCTCACCAAAGTAGACCTATCACCAGGCGGCTGAGTCCCTGACAGGTTCCCCAATGTCCCAGGACCCACCTGCTCCCAGGAGACAAAGGGCCACCCAGCAGAGGAGCCTGGAACCCATGGCAGCCTTGTTAACCAGCAGCTCCTAGCTCAGAGGGTCTGAGGTAGTCCCCTGCTGGGTCCTGATTGGAGTACTGGCCTGTGACGTCATCACTCTCCTTTCCTCTCCCTGCAGGATTCCCCTCATCTGCTGATCTTGTAACAGGTCCCGAGGTTGGTTAGTCTGTGCCCAGTTCCAGTCTGCACAACTTCACGAAGGAGCGTGAGGACCAGGACACTTCCCAATCTGCCCTCAAACATCTGTTACGCTCTTCTTGCCTCTCCTGCCACCACCGAACCCTGGACCCCCAACACCATCACCTTCCACTTCCTGTGCGGTGCGGGCAGCCTGCCTCCTTGCTGCAGACTGAGGGTCAAGGCCGTGTCCACCTCTCTGGACAGAGGAACCTGTGGGGCTGCAGGAGTCCTGGGGCATCCTAGGCACCAGTCTCCCCCATAGAGACACTTGTTCTATGCTTCCCCTGTGTCTTAGCTCACCCCTCATGGGACCTCATGGGACCTTCACATCAGTGGTCCTACAGTGCCACCCAGTGGCCTCAGAGCCTCAGGCTCAAGGACTCCCCTCTGTGTGAACCAGAAGAGCCATTCCTTCAACCCACCCACTCACCAGCTACACATTTCACTCCTCTATCAGCCTGGCTGATTTAAGGCGGATCTTTTCATAAACCCAGAGCTGTATGAGCTGATTGCAGGAACCAGCATAGGAGCAGGAAGGGCGTGGCTATGACAGCATTCCAGTTAGCGTGTGATGATGGAACAGACAGAGCAGCAGCCCCAGCGCAAGAGCCAGTGTCTCCCCCGGTCAGGAGACCTCGGGCGTCCTCACTGCGACTGCGATGCTGTGACTGGATTTCACAGCCTGGATAAATCAGGATTTATACCCATTACATGTAATTCCAAATGGAAGTCTAACAACTTGTCAGCTACAGCGAATACCTCCAGTCAGTGACGTCCTTATATTAAAATGGCTTAACCTGTACATACTCTGTCTTCCTTTCTTAGATATTCGGTCTCTAATCTAAACTATCTCGGCTGTCGTACAGATTTTATATTTGCAGATTTCATATCCGCTCATCATAAGGAAAGTCCTCACGTTAAGTGGTAAAGTCCACACCAACCCAGGAACTTGTGCAAACCAACGCTTGTCCCACATAAATACTTCTTGATAATCTCAAACCAGAGATTCCTGACCCGGTCTCATTCATGGTCACATGAACATGGTTGAACATGGTCGAACATGGTCACATGAACACATCTGAGTGACCAAAGCTGAAAATGTAAGCCCAGACCACACAGTCCAGGCATCAGAGCATGTGTGAGAAGGGATAACATCCCTCTGTCTCCACAGCCTCCCTCTGACCAGGGTCCTGGGTCCAGGCAACTCCAGATCACAGAGGCTCCTGGAGCAGAGAGCAGGAGACAGCACCCAGCCAGGCTGAACGGAGAGGCCAGGTGAGCTGGGCAGCTCCATCAGTACCAGGGAACACGCAGCTGAGACCCAGAGGGTGACTCACTCCCGGGGCTCACACAGCCTTCAGGGACCCAGGACTCAGGGTCCCCTGAGCTGAGAGTCTTCAAAGGGCTCTTCTGAACCCCAGGGTGCAGCCCCCGCCTTCTTGTGCAGAGAGCAGGGGGGCCTGCAGCGCTGTGCATCACTGCTGGCACAGAAGTACACAGCTGTCTGCGAGGGCTTGGCAGATGCCAGCGTGAGGAGGAACTTATCCTTGTTTGATCTGGAGACGTTGTACCCATCGGTGATGTCTCCAGTGTATATGGAACCAGCAACGTGTGAAAAATAGATCAGCCTCAGCCCGAGCCCTGCATCCTGTCGGTACCAGTACATGTAGTCGTAGCTCATATCCTGGACACAGCTCAGGCTCACACTCTGTCCTGTCCTCAGGATCTGGAATCTGGGCTTCTGAGTGATGCGAACAGCCTCCACCACACCTGGGGACAAGGAGAAGCTGAGGCTGAAGACACAGCGGAAAGGCTGAGCTCCGAGGCCTTGAAGGTGCCCCCAGCAAAGGGAGCTGCCCAGGACACACCTGCCTGCAGGAACCCCCAGAGCCCCCAGCACAGGAGGGGGACACTCATGGTGGGGCCAGGAGAGCTGGGAGGGGAGTGGGCTGTGCAGGGAGCTGTCCTGAGCTGCCACAGCCCAGCTGGCCCAGGGCCAAAGTGGCAGGGCCACGCCCCTCCCTCACACACCAATGAAAAACCCCCAGAGAGCAGAGAGGAGCAGGAGAGGGTGTTTCCTAAATGCAGTGTATCTTGGACTTTACTCTGACTCTTTGTAAGTCAGTAGGAGACATGATGTGTCTCGCTGTGATGTGACTCTTCCCAGCACACTGGTCCTCCCATGGGAATATTTCTGTACTTTAGACACAGGCGAGAATCTTAGAGAATCCTGATGTGCTTTGTGGCAGGTGCGTGCCGTATAAGCTAAGAAATTTTTCTGGAAATTTAGTGTCACCATCCTGCTCTGTCCCAGACCCACGTTTCTTCTGCTTTCCTTTCAGGAAACTTCAGGGCCGTTTATCACCATCCAGACTCATTTTACTCTTTCTCATTAGGTCACTGTTGGGACAATGGCAGGGCAGCTGGGGACAGTTGTGCCCCGGACCCTTCCCCTGTGTGGAGGGGCAGGATCAAGGCACACAACTCACCTCACCCTCCTTCCTGGCGGGAGTCAGGGGATCCTCAGCTCTCTAAGACCTCCAACCATGGAGCACCGGAGGTGGGATTTTCAAGGAAGGGACAGCTCCAGGGAGCCTGCATAATGCCTTCTGTCCATGTGGTTTTGACCTATCAAGGGACATCTCCTTGTGAAGAATGACATACGCTACCACACGAGTGACATATGCTACCACACGAGAAATCCACAGGAGACACAGAAGGTGTGTGGCACAGGGTCCCAAGGCAGATCTGAACATTCGGACCCAGGTTTGATTCTTGGGCCCCACGAACAATGCAGCTGATCTTGACTTCAATCCGGGTCCCTTAGTTGAGGTCCTGCTTGGGTGTTGGGTCTGGGGACACCACTCCTGTTCTGGGGGAGGTGACTTCACAAACCAGGGGCTGGTGGATCCTCGGATGCCTGAATCCCAGTCTGGTAAGGACCCTTCCCCACAGGCAAGGAAATCAGCCAAATCATCCTTAATATTCCCATGACACTCACATATCATTTAGGAGCCCCAAACTCTGTCCTGTCTATAGCACTGAGTCCCAGACTGCCACCAACTACCCCCACCCCGTCACCCTCACTTCCTGAGCGGGGCAGGAGGTTTTTGAGCTCTGGGCTGCTGCTCCTGCGAGGCTGTGCCAAGCTGCTGGACAGAGGTACAGGCCCGAGTCCCCCGGCTCCACGGGGTTCAAGTTCAGCTCGGAGCGATGGTCAGTGAACTGCTTAACTGAGAAGCGGTCACTGTCCTTTCTTTTCTCTTGCTCTTCCCCCCTTTAAAACGAGCCAGAAACTCAGGGTGCTGGCCCGGGGCCTGCTGGTACCAGTACAGAGTGTTGTGTCCCTTCTCATAGGAACAGCTCAGGGTCTTGCTCTGTCCTCTCTCTGTGACCAGGTATCTGGGGCTCTGGGTGACTGCAGAGTCCACCGGGCCTGTGGGGAGGAGGCAGACAGAAGCTGAGGCTAAGCCGGGGGAGCCTCCTGCTCAGCCCTCACCAGGCCAGGCCGGTCACCAGGCGGCTGAACCCCTGGCGGGCTCGCCAGGGTGCCAGGACCCACCTGCTCCCAGGAGACAAAGGGCCACCCAGCAGAGGAGCCTGGAGTCCATGGCTGCCTCGGGCCCTGGCAGCTCCTAGCGCAGGGGGTCTGAGTTATTCCACTGCTGGGTCCTGATTGGAGCACTGGCCTGTGACGTCACTGCCATGACATCAGAGACATGGATGTTGTTGTAGCTTCATGAGATTCCCCAGGCCGCTGAACCTTTAGACGGTCAAAGTTCCTCACTGTGTGTGCCCTGTCCTGGTCTGTACATGCTTCTGATGGTGGATGTGCCCGAGCCCCTTCCTTATATGCCCTCAGATACCCGTTCCTTCTATTATCCCCACCTGATACAAGCCAGGTAGGCCTTAACCAATTCTTTCACCTTCTTCTTTCCATGGGGTGAATGGAACTTGATCTTTCGTGCAGACTGAGGGCCAAGCCATGTCCACCTCCAAGGCCATGTCCACCTCCAGGCCATGTCCACCTCCAAGGCCACGTCCACCTTACTGGGCAGAGGAGTACATGCAGCCCCACATGTCCCAGAACCTCCCAGAAATTAATCCACCTCCTGACACAGGCAAGTAGTCAAGAGCTCAGCTCTCCTGGTACTGCCCTGCCCCCTCCAGGACACCCTCACTTCTGTGAACCCACAACGCCCCCTAGTGGCCACGGGTCCTATGCTTATGGATCCCCCTCTCCTGTGTGAAGAGGAACAGATTCCTCCAGCCCCACCCACACACATCTACACATTTCACTTCAGCAGCTGCCTGGCTGATTAAGATGGGTCTTGACATCAGCCCACAGCTGTGTGAGCAGAGTGAAAGGCCAGCATTTGGATTAAAAAGACATCAGTTCTGGCATCGCTGCAACGCTGTGCCATGATGGAGAAGACAGAGCAGCTTCCAGCCCACAACAGCCGGTGTTTGTGTTATCACGTGAACTGGAGGCTTTCTCACTTGAACTCAGAGCAACTCTCTGCTTCTCCCAGGCAGATCCAAAGCAGTTACCTCTTGCAGGTAAATAACTTCACAGACCACTTTACATTCTCCCTGACTCCTTTCCTTTGTTGTGTGAAATTCCCAGTGGCTTGCTAGCAGTTTTACTGTCAGCTCTCTCTCAGACCTGGGGAAAAAACCCTAGCAACTGCACTTTACAACTTACTAACTCGTAGTAAATTACCCTTTGCAACTCCTCCAGCCTAAAAATTTTCAAACTTGTGGGTCTTTTCCACCATCCCCAGCCTTTTCGCTATGATTTCAAGGCAGAACAAGACTCTTATTAGAGTGCAGACTAATGTATTACTAAACAAAGTGATTTTCTAATTACTGCTACAAAAAGAGACTTAGAAGAAAAACTCTGATTGCTTCAACATTGTCCAAAACCTTTCTCAACTTTGTCCGAAGTCCTTCCCCCAAATTGTCAAAATCCCTGAGTTTCTCAGTCCGGTTAACCTCACCGCTTGTCCAGTCTTTTAGAGTTCATCTACACATTTTGAAGACATCTCCTTTGGCGTGCTCCTTCTCGTGCTCCACCTCCTCCATGCTGTCTTCTCCTTGTACTCCCGCAGGTAGTAGAAAGAAGACCCGGAGTACTGGAACCAGCAAAGTTCCTTTTCTTCTCAGGCTTGGATAATACGGCCTCTTCCAGACACACTAAAGTCAAACCCAGCAAGACAAACTGTAACACGGAGTTCAAATCTCCAACTTCTCTAGCTGTCAGCAGGCACACTCAGCTTGTGCGCAGTAAGAGCCATGAGTTGCCAGGATGGGCCAAAGCCTGAGCCTGAGGCTGCTCATGGCTGCAGGACCCAGGCCGCTCAGCCCTCATGGCCTGGCCTCCATCTTAGCTCCCAAAATGGCTGAATCTAAAATGGCAGGTCCCCTAATGGCTGGTCTCTCTCTTTGTCTCACCTCCCCTTATATGCCTTCCCATTTCTGTTTCCCGCCTTTTGGGAAACAATCTTGTGAGCTATCACGTTACAAAAAACAAACCAAAAGCCCTGCCTGCCCACTTTTTCCCACTCTGCATGCTCTGGAGGGAAATTCCAACCAAGGCCATTCCAAGTCTAGGATGTAGGCACCCCCTATCATTTCCAAACACAGCTCCTCCCGGGCAGGAGAGCTCAGGCGTCCAAATTGTTATTAGATTTATTGTGACTGGCCGGGCATGGTGGCTCATGCCTGTAAGCTTCATTCAGCCTATGAAGCGGCCAGAGCTAGGGATGGTGGTTCGAGTTCCGCCTAGGGCCCGTAGCGAGACCTAGTTCCAAAAAAAAATACAGCTGGGCGTTGTGGCGCGAGCCTGTCATCCCAGCTACCTGGGAAGCTAAGGCTGGGGATTGCTTGAGTGTGTGCTACCCTGGGCAACATGAGCCTGTGGTTCCATGGGCAAAAAAAGCAAGACCTAGTCTAAAAAAACAAAAATTTGTTGTGACTGAGCTTGGGATAGTGATTAGCGAAGGGGATTTCCATGTCTGCATGCTATTTCTGACTTCATAAGTCCTGTCAGCTAAGGTGATCACATCATGTAGGACTGAAGTCCCCATCATTAAATTCCTGGAGCATCAGCATCTCTTTCCTTTGCTGTTCAGACCATCACTTTAAGAGTCTCAGTTGTCAGGACTGGGTTGTCTGATCCTTTGTTCACTCCCATAAAGAAGGTACTTCACATCCAATGGTACATCTCCATTTCAAAGATGTTACCTTTGTTCAAACTATGTTGGCCTCCTTGTGGCTATGCTGTATAAACTCCTCCCACACATCCTCGGGACAGTCACAAACACCAGGAACAGGAATATGAAAACCCCCAGACACAAAGCCCTTTCATCAGAGATTTTCCTGTGATCAGTTAATGAAGAACCGTAGGTATCAAAACTAATTAGTGTGTTATTTCTGACATTTCTGAGCAGAATTGAGGGGCTCCTTTGACACCCCAGTCTGGTTTAATGGCACCAGAGGTTACTGCGCCCTGACCCAGGCTGCAGATTAGACGTGGTCAGGAAGCACAGGCCCAGCCCTGAACCAGCGAATTTGGATGCTCAGTGTGTGAGGGTGAAAGGAAGAGACTGCCTCAGAGAGGAGGATGGGTGGGGCTGATGGGGTGTGGGGGTGCAGGTCTCCCTGGTTGGGGTCAGGGCTCCCTGCAGGGAGTCCATCTCTTTGCACTGTCCTCAGCCTCCTCGCATAGGGCAGGCAGGCTTCAGTGGAGGGCCAAGTCCATGAGTCAGCAGATCTCAGAGGAGATGAGCTGCTGTCCTAGAGGGAAGTTCTCATTTCAGAGTTCAGGGAAGCACAGGCCCTTCCTTTTGTCAATAAGAATTTCCTCAGGGGCCTGTATGAGAAGAGCTAACACCCCTCTGTCTCCACTGGTCTC
>PVHY01018128.1:0-7500 GCA_004024945.1 Uropsilus gracilis
GTGCCCCTTCCCTGGAAGCCCTTTGTGGGTGGGGGCTGGCCCGGCTTGCTGTTCACTCTGGCGTCTAGTCCTGAGAGCCTGGCATATGTGGGCACTCAGCCAGGATGATGTGGCTACTGGTCTTGCCCAGTCAAGCTATCTTTGTCCTTGGTGTCTCCCAAGAAACTGGAAGAATAGAGCAGCGTAGCATCTGCTATGGCCCCAATAGCCTCTTAGGCTTCTGCTTTCTCCTATACCCTTCCCTTGAGCTGACCCCCAATGAATGAGGGACCAAAGTTTTTCTCCAAAGAGCACTGTTTGCGGGTGAGGCTTTCCCTCCCAAGTCTGTTGTCCCCTGATCCCAGCAGCCATCCTTGCTTTGCTAGTTTTTGTTTGGAATAGTGAACCAGACAGTGGAAAAGCAGAGTGGGAAGGAAGAAGACTAGGAGGTACCAGGCACCAGTCTTCATCTACACACAACTGAACGCATTTCTCAAGTTATTTTCATGTCACCCCTACCAAACCCCCAGTTCTAACTTTGCCTCCACCTGAGCAAGTTCCCGTTACTTTGTTATTAAAATTCCCATAGCTCTCTCTGCAGTGAGAGATTGAGACTAGCTTGCCAAGTCTCCATGAGTGTGGGGAGGGCCAAATAACTCATGAATAGCCATATAAAGAAAGACTGAGCAGGATAGGAAAGTACATGGATGTAGGTGTTGATGTGAAACATGCACCATTATTGAATGGAAAAAAGCTAGATGCAGACAGAATATAAAAGAAACTATCATGTGCATTCTTTCATTTATATGTTTTTGCTTAAATGTGCATAATGTATCTCTGGAAGGATTCACAAAAATCTGTTTCAAAGAATTCATGTTTTCTGGGTATAGAGTTTCAGTTGGGGAAATGAAAAGTTTCCAGAGAGGGATGGTGGTGATGGCTGCACGATAATGTGAAATATAGTTAATACCACCAAACTAAACATGAAAATGGCAATTTTACATTGTGTATATTGAACCACACATTAAAAACAAAAACCCAAGATATTTCATTTGTAGCTGAGTACTTGAGAAAGAACAGAGGGAAACTTTCCCTTATTTTATAAGCATTGAAATTTTTTTATAAGAAAAATTAAAAATATAAGAAACAACAAACTGATAAGGTCCAAGGACAAGTTAGACCTTGTGTATGGAGAGCTGAGAGGCAATCAGTGTAGTGACTGGTCCTGTTGCAAAGGAACTGCTACAAATATTTCCAAGGGAGGAGGAGAGAAAAAAGATGGTGCACATCCTGGGTTCAGAGGCCGTAGCACCCATCTTAATCCCTGGAATCTGAAAGGAGAGACGCAGTGAAAGAGGCTGCAGACACAGGCTCACAGACAGAGCCTGTGACCTTCCTTCCAGGGTCACAGCCAGCCTGGGTGACCTTGCAGGAGGGTGTCAGGGAATTAACACAGGCTTCCTCCACTCCCTCCTTTGATCTCTCCAGAGCTCCAGCTGGTCAACATCAAAGGTGGCCAGAGGGCAGCCATGCTTGCCAACCCAGTCTCACGGGTCAGTTGTCCTCTTCCGGGCATAGCACAGGATGGAAAAGGGTGATGAGTTCTGGAGAGACCAAGGCATGATCTCTGATCATGCTTGCGAGCAGAGGAGCCAGTCTACCGGGGCTGGACTCAGCTCCTCTTACTACCTGGGAATCCTTAGGCACATCCTTTGTATTACAGAGTCATAATTCTATCGATCCTCAAGACTGTTAGGAGGACTAAATTCATTGATATTCTTACAAAGTGCTTAGAACAGTCCCCAGCACGTGATAGACACTGCACAGATAAATTGTGACTATTATTTATTCTATTCTACTGTGTAATCTGCAACTGTCTGTGGCTTCTGGGGAGTGAGGATGCAATGGAGAGGCAGGACAGGGGGTCATCAGTGAGTGCCCAGCTGAGACTGGCACCTGCGGAAAGGCACAATACTCTCAACAGTGTGCCTCTTGGTGTGGCACTGTGCTGGGCCTGCTGTGTCCATGTCCTCACCACACTGGCTGGTGGGGTGGGATGGTTGGGCCTGACAGAGGAGGGGAGCAAAGCTTAGAAGGGGAGGCCCCACCCTAGCTCAAAAAAGGTGTTCTTGCAGTTGTGCTAAGTGCTAAGAGAGCACCACCATGTCCAGCTATTTTTTTGGAACTAGTTCTCACTACAGGCCCCAGGCGGGACTCAAACCGTGATCCCTAGCCCCAGCCACTTCATAACCTGAAGTTTACAGGCACGAGCCACCATGCCCAGCCTACAGACAGTTATAGTTAAGGAAGGGATTAAAGTACAGGTAAAATTATTGAAGTTACCAAGAATAATCTTTTTCAACTGGTACTTTAAAATATGAGAATAATTAGCTGGGCATGGTGGCGTGCGCCTGTAATCCCAGCTACCTGGGAAACTGAGGCTGGGGATCGCTTGAGTCTGTGGTATCCCTGGCAACATGAGCCTGCAGTTCCACGGGCAAAATAGCGAGACCGGGGCTCAAAAAAATAAATAAATAAAATAAAATATTAGGATAATCAATTCAATGCATTTTTCCTTTGCTCTACTGTGCACGTTATCTTTTAAAATACATTATCTAACACACCCACAAAATAATAAATCAGTGTCTTAGTCAGCATCTGTCAGTAGGTATATGAGTCACTTCCTTACTCCCTGACTCTGCCCCTTAACCAAAGAAAAGTTGATTTTCATCCCTTTTAGTCTCCATTCACAAGAGGTATGAATGAACAGGAAGATGGAAATGGTGTTTCTTAAGGACAAATAAACCAGTGTAAACTAGCACTGGTGACAAGACCAGGGAGGTAGTTTGGGCTACATGGGAAAGTCTTTGATATGAGGTTCAAAAAAGGATTTTACCCAGATGGTGTCCATTGGGGTTCAAGATAGAGAAGTGCTACTTTCCACTGTGACCTCAACACAGCAGGGTGGTTGGTGCCTGTAGGCAGAGTGGTGCAATATTGGTCTCCTTAAGAACTTAGCCACTGGATATCTTAGAAATACAATAAGGGTGACAAAACCCTAGAAGGAAGATTTTTCTTACTGAGGAATCAGGAGTAGTTGGAGAAGGGACTGTCACCACATTTGGGGACTCAAAAAGACAACTGTTGTAGGGACTAGAAAGGAAAGGGGTGAGTCTGGAAGTGGCAAAGGGAGAATTGGCAGGATCTGGCAGGTACCCGGGGGCCAGGAGACAGAGGGGATGGGGATAAGCTGGCCCTTTTGTGTGGAAGGAGACCTTTGCTCTCTGCATTTTTATTTTGCTACCTTCCTGCCAAAGATGGAATGGGGTTGAGAGTCACTGTCAGATCAGAATCTGGTCTGAAGCTGGATGCCCCTCCAGGATTCAGAATGGAAGACACCAGCACAACAACCTCCTCTGATTCTGGCCTGGTTTTCAGCGTTATTTAGGTTCTGTCCCCTCTTAGGTAGCTATTTGGCAGAACAGGGAGGGACAATTTTGGGAGAGACATCTAGTCAGGCAGACTTGCCAGAACATTCATCCAGGCATGTTTCGGTAACTCTTGGTGTGTTTCTGGGATACCCAGTATACTATGCTGAATCCTGAGGGACTGAGATAAGGAACGGAAGGGACTGTCATCACATTTGGGGAACGAAAGATTCTAGGTCATCTCTCCCTCGCTCTTTCTAGTCCTGCCTTGAATGCCCAAGTTCAAACTGAACTAGATAGACATAAGGGAGAAGTAAGGCAAACCATAAAGGAAGTGATGGTCACTTTGATTTTCACATGAAAAGGCCATCTAAAGGCCATCTGAGGAGCTGGGCACCGTGGCTCGTGCCTGTAAACTTCAGCCTATGAAGTGGCTGGGGCTAGGGATCGCGGTTTGAGTCCCGCTCGTGGCAACACAGCGAGACCTAGTCCCAAAAAATAGCCGGGTGTGTGGTGTGCCCCTGTAATCCCAGCTACCTGGGAAGCTGAGGCTGGGGATTGCTTGAGTCCATGATACCCCAGGCAATGTGAGCCTGCGGTTCCATGGGCAAAAATAAACAAGACCTAGTCTCAAAAAAAAGAAAAGAAAAGAAAAAGAAAAGGCCATCTGGGGGAAAGGACAAGGTCAATAGACCAGAATCTTCTGATTCTAGTCTGCAAGGCCAGCACTGGGCCTCTGGGACCTTTATCAGCAAGAACGTAGTTCAAGTGTTCAGCAGCCCCTTCCATTGTCACGTGTGTTTTGATTTATGATGTTCTTGAGGCACCAGTTGCTCCTCACACCTCCTCAGTGATAGAAGTGGCAGAGGTCAAGTAACTGCCTGAAGTAACCTCAGTGATAAGGAAACCCTCTCCCGATAAAGAAAAACAAAACAGTGAACTAAACAAACCTAGAAATCTGAGTGAGTAACTGAAGCAAGAGGGGAGCAAGAGGAGGGGAGAGAAAGGAGAAGGGAGCTCAGTGGAGTATGGTGAAGAATAATAGGTGGCCAGGCACAGGGGCTCGTGCCTGTAAGCTTCAGGCTATGAAGCGGCTGGGGCTAGGGATCACGGTTCAAGTCCTGCCTGGGGCCCATAGCGAGACCTAGTTCCAAAAAATAGCTGGGCGTGCCTGCAATCCCAGCTACTTGGGAAGCTGAGGCTGGGGATTGCTTGAGTCTGTGGTACCCTGGGCAACGAGAGCCTGCGGTTCCACAGGCAAAAATAGCAAGATCTAGTCTCAAAAAAAAGAATAGGTGATTTGGTGGGGGTGTGGTGTGACATACCCCTGAAGAGGCATAAACATTTACCTGAACTGTATATGGTGTCATATGACTCTTTATGTCAATAAAAAACAATACAACTTTTTAAAAATTTAGAATAACTCTCCATCTTGGAGAATGGTTGAAGATGGAATCCACTGAAGAAGGAAGGTGTGGGTCTTCGTCTTCAACATCATATGTTCCTTCCCAAAAGGGCACTGTGAAAGCTTCCATAATAATTGCTACAGTAGACACCCTAACAGTTAGGTGGGCTGGGATTTGGATAGTCTCAATAGGGGTGATTAAAGGCTAATAGGGCCAAAAAGCAACTAAATCTGAGTCTCATTTCTTCCACAAACTTTAACTACAGGGTGTTATAAGTCCTGAATATATATTCAATAATGACAGAATTTTTCTTCTATGCATGAAGGTAGATTTTTCAAATTAAAATTGTAAACTGACTTTTCTCATTAGAAATGGTTTATATAATCAACTTGCAAAGATGTAAGTGGCAGCAAAGGAAAAAGTTAAATATTTTCTTCTATAGATATTCCCAGATTCTTTGCTAGACTGTGAACTCATGAAAGCAGATAAATTTCCTTACCTTTAATTCTTAGCCCAGAATAGATATTAAAAAAAGTTCAAGTGAATTGACATAACCATTGGTTTTTCTTAATCCCTGTAAAATGATGACTGTTTTAATGGCTTCATCTCCCTAGTAATCAAAGAACTGTTAGCAGAAACATTGAGATAACCATTTCACTGCCATCAGATGGGTGAAAATGAAAACAAAACCAAAAGACCTGACACTTCCAGATGCTGCTGAATTTGGAGCAGGGGGCTCTCAGCTTTGCTGGTGACATTGACATTTATGTTTTTATTTTGGAAAGTGGCTTGGCAACATCTAGTTTATTTGAAGATGTTATCTGCTCAGTCTCTGGGTATTATGTTCTATAAGAATTCTCAGCCTGTGAACTCAAAGAGATACGTACAAAAGTTTCATTGCACTATTGCTTTAAATTGCATAAACCTGGAAGGAATGTACACTACATGAATGAATAAATACATTGTGATATATTTATAGTATTTGTCTCTTAAACTGAATACAAAATTTACTACATCTCAAACAATGAGTTTTAAAAAATGGTTGATCAACATTTGTTGTGAGAAAAGCTTTAGTTGTTTTTAAACTTGCCAAGCAAGATTGATGTAATGATAGAGAGGTAGTGACCCAGCTGAAAATTGTATAGGTGCTAAAATGCCCTGGTGGGCAAAGTCAGAGAGAAGGACATGTGAGAAGGAGAAAGAAGTGTCAAAGTACACATTAAAAAAAGGAGGGGGAGAGAAGAAAGAAGGAAAGAGATGAGAATGGCAGACTGAGAGAACAGGCCCAGGTGACCTGTCAGGGGAAGCCCCCTGAAAGAGTGGGCTGGAGGTGGTAAGGAGCCATGGTGGGAGAGTGGCTGGTAGAGAAGTAGCCGATGTGCAGTCAGATGCCAGAATGGCAGGTCGGGGGTGACCAGGGGCTATTGAGGACAGGCCTGGTAAATGTGGCCAGACACCACTGAAGTCAGGCCTGATAAAGGAAGCACATGGAGCCGCAGCAAGGCAGCATATTTGGAAAGCTGATTTGTGCATCAGCAATTGTGGAAGAAATTTGAAGAACCTTGGATAAGCGGAGCATCTAGGAATGCTGGAGAGAGAAAAAGTGAAGAGAAGATGCTGGAGAAGGGCTGGACATTGCAGGGTGCCTGCAGGTTTGGAGGGGCACCATCTTGGACAAGTGTTTGGGACTTTTGGACTAAACAGTACTTGGGGTGAAATAATTGGCCACTTGTGGCATTAAGGACTTTTTGTTTTCCCTGTTGAATACCCTTGTAAATAAAACCCTGTTGTTGAACTGCATTTGTCTGGTAACTGCTGTGCACAAGGTGGTAAGGACCTGAGGGAACCTGACAGGCAGAAGCTGCGTTTTAAAAGTGGCCTGTTGGTTAGAGTCTTCTGCCCCATTTTTAACCTGATTTCATATACACATACCAATAAAATTGTAAAACTTGCAGGAAAATGATAAACACCAGAATCTGACTTGTTTACTTCTGGAAAGTTTAGAGGAAAATGGGACTGAGGTGTGCTTATAGTATGCTTCAATGGTATCTGTAAGGTGTTACTTCATTCAAAAATACCAAATGTGAGAAAGATTAGGGGTGATTAAAACTGAGTTATGGCTGGGCAAAAATAGCAAGACCTAGTCTCAAAAAAAACAAAATAAAACAAACAAAAAAAAAACCCAAAAAACTGAGTTATGGTCATTCTTCACACATTTTGTAATATGCTTAATATTTAACAATAAAAACCAATATTAAAAAAGCAATAAATTCTAGACAAATTCAACTATATTTCGGGGGGAATGATTACTGACAGAATTTTGCAACAGCCACAATTCTCAAAAATCTTCAAGCTGGGTTTTATACAGTAAGCAATTAAAACAAAATAAAAATTGTTGAGTTAGAGTCGGGCATTGTGGCACGCACCTGTAATCCCAGCTATCTAGGAGGTTGAGGCTGGGAATCGCTTGAATCCATAGGACTGGGACTACTCCAGGCAATGTAGCGAGACCTAGTCTCAAAAATAAAAAATTATTGAGTCGATTTAATTTTTTTAAAAGATTTTTCTATGTGTATTGATGTTTTAGTTTCATTTAAAAGTTAAAAAATAGGGGCCAAGGCGGCCAGTTAGCTCAGTTGGTTAGAGCGTGGTGCTAAAAATAGGGGCCAGGCATGGTGGCATAAGCC
>PVHY01018128.1:10000-29918 GCA_004024945.1 Uropsilus gracilis
TGTGGGGAGGTGTGGGCAGGAGTCAGAGCCAGACCTTGAAGGAGAGCCAGATGTGGCAGCCCAGCTAATCACTGACTCCTTGGATATGGGGCAAAGCCAGCCCCTTCCAAGGTCAGGGTCCTTATCCAGGGTCCAGGGCCCAGCATCCTGCTGAGGGTGTGAGTGGCCCAAGGTACACCAGCTTGGCTTATGGAACAGCCTGAATGGGATGGAATGCTTGGGGAAGGCCTGGAGAAGGGACCTGTAAGAGAATGTGCTATTATCTGTCTTTCCTTTTCCTACAAATATTGGGGACTTTCCTGGGGTGAGGGCTGTTGTGTACAGCATACAGGTGTGGGCTGAGGTGTGAGTGGGGCTAACCCAGTCAGAGTTGAGCTGTCTATCGGGAGGAAGGGTCACCTTTCTGCAGCTCACATGAAGGCCCCGTGTAAGTTTGTACTTGATAGCTGGTAGGTGGGATCAGAGGGGGTTGCTCCTCAGAGATGAGTCCCGTGCACCTAGGCAGTCACTGACTTGGGGCGTCCTTTTCCCGAGGGTGGACTGCAGGACTGCACAGCTGGCCTGCCGTTCCAGGGATGTACCCCTCTGGAATGAGCTCTCAATCAGGGAGGTGAACAGCAAGACTGCAGAATAACCTGGGTGCCCTGGCTGAGAAAGCCCAGACACCCCTCCTCCTCCCCTAACTGTTCGCTTCTACATCATCTTCCCCTGCCTATGTGCTAACATCTGCTGTGGTGGCAGGGTCACCTCTAAACCAAACCAATCAAACTTTATCCCAAGTGACCTAAATTATACAGAATTAGAAAGACATGAGCTAATGGAAGCTGAGGCTAGTAGTCAGTGTGGTGTCTACATCTCAACCGTAAAATATACACTGTGAGTGCAGAGTATAAGAGAGGGCGACAAGCGAGACTGCTTCACTTCTAAAGACTGAGCAGAGAAACAAATGCACCATATTCCCACTCTGTCAGAGCTCATTCTACTGAGCAAGAGAGACCAAACACCATGAAAATAATCAAAGAAAATATAAATGGTAACAAATGCTGGGGAAGAAATAGTGTGTCAATGTGGAGAAGAATAGGCCTTGAAGTGTTGAAGGCAAGACTGAGCTGATCTTACTTCACTTCTGAAATAATAGAAAACCCATCCAAATTTCTGTCAGATAAAAACAGGTCTTAAACTACCTCCAGACCACAGAGCCAAATTAAAAACCAACTTCCCTGTGCACCTCCTCCAAGCTGCAGCTGCCCACAGAGAACAGGCCCTTGCCTGATGGGAGGACCTGCAGATGAGCGAGACGTGCAGGGCATGAGGAACGTGCTAGCTTGCAGGCACCCTAGGTGGGGAGGTCAGCTCTCTGTCAGAGGGGCCGGAAGGATTTTTTAAAAAAGGTGTTAGAGTTGAGGTTGGTTCTGAAAGACAATTCCAAAGTTGTAGGCTGGCAAGGGGAAGGCTTGCCTGGCACAGAGGTGCAGAAGAGGGAACAAGAGGAGGGGAGTGGTGTCTGGAAAGGGGTGGGTAGTGTGCACTAAGAGAAGAGTCCTGAGGCTTCTGCCCAGGAGGTAGACAGTACCCAAAGAAAGGATGTGTTCCCAGCCCTCAGTGGCCCTTCCCCCTGCCCCCAGCCTCTGCAGCTCTTTCTTTGGCTCCTGTGGGGTTTTCCCACAGTCAGTCTGGTCACAGTTCTGCAGACAAGGTCCAGACAGAGCTAGCTATGGGGGAGGAGGGTTGTCTGCTAGCATGAAAGACTTCCTGTCCTTTCTCTGCTACTCTGAGAACATGTAGGATAGACCAGGAACATGCCATTTCAATGAGCACCTAGGTAATTCTGATGCCGGTGGCTGATGGGTCCAGAGTCCTGAAAATCAGAACTATATGGCACAGAAGCCACAGGGGAGGCTGAGAACTGAGGCTTACTGTGGACATGGCAGCCTTCAGCGGCCCCAGCATTTTTCTTCCAGTCCATGTGAGTCCTGCCACCCTGCTTTGCCACACAATCTCAGGTGGGGGTCTTGCCACTGGCACCCTTACCCGTTCCAGTTGTGCTCCAACACATGAACAAAGTCTATCCTAGAGGCTCAAGAGCCCTCCCCCTAAATTCTCTATCATGTTTCATTTGCCAGAGAAACAGCCTGAACAGAGCAGACAGGAGGATTTCTGGTGGCCTTGAATCTGGGAATCCAAGGCTGAAGCACATTTTGCCTACACACAAGTTCTTGGTCTCTTGGCATTTACAGCTTATGGTGATGTTATAAGCAGTAAAAGATGAATATTTTTATCCATATTGACTTTTATAATCATATATTTTAGATTCCTACTAAAGACAAACTTGGAACTAGCAGACAACAGAGTTTACAGCTGCTAAAAATCTGGAGGTATCAGAATACCACTTCTCTGCCAGCCCCACAGTGGTCAGGCCACAAGTTCAAAGGTTGGTGTCACCATCCCAGTTGGTGGGATGGTCACCGGGAATGGAGAGGTTGGAGGAGGCTCGTACACAGGCCACGGATGCTGCCCTCACTCAGCCCCTCCTTTCCAGGGCCAAGGCTGGCAGAACAGAGGCACATGAGCCTCAAAACGCAAGGTTTCGGGCTTCAATCAAGACTCTTACTCACCTGCAGGCTGCTGTCTCTTAGGTCCTGAACTGCAGACTGGGGGAGGGTGGGGTACCATGACTCTGGGACTGTCCCAATGACATCATTGAGGGACTAGGCAGAAGGAGGATGCGCTGAACTGCACCAGTGTTCCAGTATCCTTTGTGAGAGGCAGGGATTTTGTCCTGAGCATTCCCTCCACTTTCAGTCTCAATCTGAGCTCTGGCATATGCCCTTTTATCCCACAAAACCTGCTGGTATAGGGTTAGGAGGGGCTGCCTTGCCTTAGTAGGAGACAGGTTCACTGTTTCAGCCCCTGAATCCTAAACCCTCTCAAGCTTTTGGCTGGTGAGATCCACACAGCCTTCCATGATAATTAGATTGAGATGGATAATTATTATCCAACATGAGGAAAATTCTACTTTGAAATCATAAGGCAGAGTTACTTTGACTTGCTTCTTACTAGACCTGACACCTCATTTGGTCTAAACCGAGGCGAAGGACTCACTATGGAAATGCAAAAGCATCTCCTCTTCTGTTATTGATCTGTCATTGTCCATCCTGAAAGTTGTCCACCTGTCACTCCAGAAAGTTGAGGAGTCTGTCACCTGTGTCTTAATACTATCTGATTTCAAGCATATGTAGTACATAAAGAAACAAAACAAACGAACAAATAAAGATAAACCAAAGTAAAGCTTACCAGAAAAGCTGGGGAAGGGGGTGGGTAAATTGAGTGAAAGGAGTGAGTAACACAGTGAAGGATGGAATTAGACTTTTAGTGGGGAACATAATGTATAGATGCAGATTCATAATGATATGATATAT
Organism: Uropsilus gracilis; assembly: GCA_004024945.1. Taxonomy (NCBI): domain Eukaryota; kingdom Metazoa; phylum Chordata; class Mammalia; order Eulipotyphla; family Talpidae; genus Uropsilus; species Uropsilus gracilis. The sequence continues at coordinate 13,420 of PVHY01018128.1, forward strand.
ACCTGGAACCTATATAGTGTTGTAAGCCAGTGTTACACTTATAAAAAATAAAAATAAAAGTGGGTAATCATCTGGGCACGGTGGCTCGTGCCTGTAAGCTTCAGCCTATGAAGCAGCGGGGCTAGGGATCGCGGTTTGAGTCCCGCCTGGGGCCCGTAGCAAGACCTAGTTCCAAAAAAATAGCTGGGCGTGGTGGTACGCACCTGTAATCTCAGCTAACTGGGAAACTGAGGCTGGGGATTGCTTGAGTCCTTGGCACCCCAGGCAACGAGAGCCTGCGTTTCCATGGGCAAAAATAGCAAGACCTAGTCTCAAAAAAAAAAAAAGAAAGAAAAGTGGGTAATCAAAAAACAACCCAAATGCTGTGTCTTCTAGGACTCTCAAGAAAACCTCTGGGCTCCGTGTTATAGGTGCAAAGGTGCCGAGACTGGAGTTGGGAGGTGAGAATGTGGTTAAACTGTGCTGGGTTTCACAAATTCAGGCTATATCTAATGGTTGACATCAGCTCTACGTAACCAGGGAAGACTCCGTCACCACAGACATGGGTTTGATTCTCCACCTACAAACTGTGTGACCTTGGGGAAGTCACTAATCTCTTTGAGGCTTGGAATTCCATTTGTCAAATAGGCATAAAAACATCTGCCTCATAGGATAGCTATTGAGAGAGTCAACGGGGGCAGTGTTTATTTTAAACAGCCATCGAAGGACCTTGTACATAGTATATAGACAACGCATGTGCCTCTGTGTCATGAGGAACCAGAGCCTGTAGAATTCCATTCCTCTTCTGAACAATCATAGCTCTGTCAGGAGAGACAGCAGCAGCAAGGGAAGGAGAAGATCTGACAGATCTTAGTCTTTCATCCCAGGGACCACATTTGTGGTCAGTCAGGAGTAAGAGGACCTGCCTGGCTTGGGAGTATCATGATAACCATTTACATAGGGCACCCCCCCCTCCCATTCATCTCTGTGTTTCTTTCCTAGGGCACTCTCCCCTACCTCCTGCCCTATGTTAGGGAGGGGGTTTGAGAGGGGGTGTTGTGCACCTGGGTGCAGCCAACTGCTTGGGCAGTTGGTCTTTCTCTGGTGACAAGCTCCTTGTCTCGTGAGGGCAAATGGCACACCAGAACACGCTGTTCCTGTGTCCCTGCATTCATCACTGCACAGGAGTGGGGCTTTGAGATGTTCATAGACAGCTTGCTTTCTGCTTCCTACAGGGTAAGGAGTTAAAATGAGATAAGGAAATGCTAAACATGAACAAAACTTTTTTTAGGAGCAGTCTGGGTCTTCAGTGACTGAGCAAGCTTCTGGAGAGGGGCAAAGTGGCTGGTAGGTATTGAGAACTTGCCCAGGTAGGAGACCTCAGACTGGACTTCCACCTGACTGAAGGTCTCTGATGCCCAGCGCTTGGCCCACCACCTCCCGCAGGGCTATATGGCAGTCACAGGTGCCTCTCCACCCTGGACCTCTCCGGCAATGGTCCCTCCTCCTGGGTCTCGCACTGGCATCCAGGTTCTAGGTCCCGCTGCCCCCACTGCCCCCAGACTTGCCCATGAGGGCCGCACTGCAGTTAGTGAACTTGCAGAAGATGGATTTCTCCCACTTCACTCTGCCATCTTGCCAGTTCTTCAGAAAGGCTGACCATAAACTTTATGTTTATAAACCATTTAAATATATTTAACAGACAAAAAGGAACTTGGCACATCCATGGGCTTTGTGACCTTTCTCCACGTGGAACTCGGGTCTTTAGGTGCAAAATCAAGGCTCTGTCAGGTGCTCACGTGGCCCTGCTATGGATGCGGCTGTTTCTGCTGGGGTCGCTGGAGAAGGGGCACAGAAGGTCTGTCGGTCTGCCCCGCCCCCCTGCACATCTCTAGGAGACTGATTGGGTGGCCTAGGCAGCCTCCGGAGCACATTTGCATTAATTTGCGGCAATAAGCAAGTTTCCAGGAGGGAGTTTTTGGAAGAGCTGGGAGCCGCCCAGAGGGAAAGCTGGAGGAAAAAGGAGAGCAGAAGGCTGGGAGGAGACAGGCCTGGGCAGAGGCAGAGGGTGTGGGCAACCTAGGGAGATGGGACCTTGGCCCTGGGTTCAGGGCTGAGTGATCCCTGGAGCCCTGAAGCCCTCCTCCAGCTTCCCAAGCTCCAGAAGGGCAAGCAAGATTCCAGCAGGCCCAGGTGCTATCCCTGCCAACTGCACTGACCTGCAGAAAAGCTTGTCCAACCCAGGCCTGTGTCAGATGATCTAAGGAGGGGCCAACCAGGTTGCAGAGTAAAATGGAAAATTTCCAGTAGCACTCCTGCATCTGAGGCTGCAGCCAGGGTGGGGCCAGCAGCATTCTGCTCTGCTCAGGTCCTGGCAGCCTGCAGGGCTGAGGGTTGACTGCTGGACTTGGCAGGGCAGACAGACCGACTGCACAACTTCAAGGGGAGGGGAAATGAGACCTGGACTTTGACCTTTCTGTCCTAGCAATTTGGAAACTGGCCTGATTAGGGGCTTAGTGTGAGTTGGGTGTGTTAGTTGGGTCGGGTGTGGGAAGCCATTAGGAAATCAGAGAAGACAGACCTGCTTTCTGCATATAAAGACGGTCATACAATCCTCAAAAATAAGATCAGAAATCTGAAAAAATTGGACCATGTTTAAATAAATCAGGCAGTGTGCTATCAGCACAGTCATAGTTTAAATATGTCACTTTTATTTTATTTATTTATATATTTATTTAATTTTTTGAGACTTGATCTCGCTATTTTTGCCCGTGGAACCACAGGCTCTCGTTGCCCGGGGTACCACAGACTCAAGCAATGCCCAGCCTTAGCTTCCCAGGTAGCTGGGATTACAGGCGCACGCCACCACGCCCAGCTATTTTTTTGGAACTAGGTCTCACTACGGGCCCCAGGTGGGACTCAAACCGTGATCCCTAGCCCTGGCCCTTCATAGGCTGAAACTTACAGGCACGAGCCACCGTGCCCGGCTAAATATGTCACTTTTAAAGCACAGATGCAGCTGCTCTAAGGGTCAATCAGTAGAAATGAATGTAGTCCTTTGTGGGACCCAGGCCATAGGAAGCAAGTCTGCCCCGCACCTGCTGTGTGCTGGCATGTTCACACAGCCTCTCATTCAAATCATGTTTGGTAAGGAGCACACGCTTGATGCAGTACAGACAGGATGGGAATGCCTCTGACTATTGTTCTCCCTTAATTTCTCCTGGGAAGCCAAGCTTGGGCGGGTGATTTTGAAGTCCTGAAAAAGCAGGTGCCTCCCATCCTGTTGGTCTTCAGAGAGGGAACCTTAGATTCCCTGTGTCCCAGGAAGATGAGAAGCCAGGTGTCAGGAGGAGTGTCCTTTGGACATTGGCTGGGAGCCCAGTAACCTAGGTACCAGCCCTAGGAGGGCCTCCCCACCCTGTGGATCCCAGCCAGAGGAAGGAAGGAAGGAAGTCATGCAAGATAGGATTTCCCCACCCGAAGGCCTGCAATCTTCCTGGCTCCAATCATTTGATAAGCAAGATGGTTTATTAACTGACCTGTACTTTTCTATAGGTGACAAAACCACTGGGAGGTTGCAAAATCCCTCCAGCCCCAGTGAGCTGCAAGAGGTCATATTGTCTTTCATCAAGAATAGATAAGGGAGGTGGAATTGCTTGGGATGTTCCAGAGGAGTGATGGCTCAGCTGAACCCAGAAAGGAACTTGGCTGCCCAAGAGGAGTTTCTCATCTCTCTTCCCCTGCCTCTGAGCTGCATCCCCTGCTCAGTGCACCCACCCCCAGCTTCTCCACCTCTGCCCTGCCCTCCCCCAGCTGTCTTGACTCTGCCCTCTCTGTGTGAGGCAGTCTCCCTTAGCCTCTCTCCATCTGCTCTGCTCCCATCCCCAGGACACCCAGGGAGAGACCCTGGGAAGGCAGACCAAGGATCTCACCAGCTTTGTGCTGACATTCAGCTGAACCAGGGCTACCAAGATGCCCAAGGACTCTGCAGATCCCTAAAGAGGAGAGGAAGGATGCAGGAACTCACCCCATCCAGGTTCCCCTCAGAGCTCCAGGAGACTGTTTTTGCTCATGGGAGGGTCCAAAGTAGTTTTTGCTTTTGTTTTTGCTTTCTGACACCCTCTTATGTGCCCCTACAGGAAGAGACTCTAGACAGGCAGGACTTGTCCTAAAGGCCCAGCGATGCCCATGGGGAAAAGCTGCAGACTCTGGGTGTCATGAGCAAGCGAGTGATGAAGGGCCCAGGAAGGAACTTGATACAGAAAGTGACAAGCTGAAGTATAGCCTTGCTCAGGTCACACAGGGCCACCCCTGCTCTACTCATTGACCCTGCGAATTGGGTGGAAATATTGTCAGAAAATCGTATTTTAGAAAGTCCGGACAAATTTGAAACTTGGAAACATTAAGAGCCATTTTTGAAAATCTACATAATGTCCTATTGATACGTAGACTCTAGTGTAATCAGCACTAGAAGTGCATTTAACTCTCATAGCATTCCTTTGCGACCACCCAAGGCTTGTAATGTTTTACAGAAGAGAAAACTGAAGCTATCAAGTTCTCAGCTGTGGGCTGAGAACACACTCAGCTCTTTGTTGGCAAGTTGACACCATAGCACTGGAGTCTAGCAGTAGGAAGCCTGGGGTCCCTTCCCCCACCTCCCTGGTGTGTCCCTTACTTGGGTTCCTTGCAGTCACTTTGAATTGCAGCAGATGTGGGGTGGGTGGGATGTCTGTGGGCTGTGCAGCCTCTGGGAGCTCTCCTTTTCAGCAGGGCCCTTCTCCTACCAATTTGCTGTGCTGTCTGGCATGCTGGCACCTGGAAAACCCCTTCCTCTAAGGTCTTCAGCTTCCCCCTATTGGGAATGGGAATTTTCAGAAATGTGAAATCAGCTGTGAGCACCTGCAGCTCTTCCTGCTTTAGAACAAACTGCATAATACCCAGTTTCATAGTAATGTGTGTGTGTGTATTTTTTTAAATACACAGATAAAGAAGAGGAAAAACAAACCCAGAAGGGGTCTCCACAGTTTGTGGCAGGAAAGGAGTTACTACATGTATTACAGATAGGAGTTGTTAGAGGCATCATCTCACCACTGGTCTCTGGTGGGGGGAGGAGGGAGGTTAACAGAGCTTACCTGGAAGAGACCTGAAGGCTGGTTTTGCTCAAGATGACTTCCTACCCAATCTGCCCTCATGAAGGGGCAAATGCAAAAGATGCAGGGGCCTAAATTCTTACCTTGTTTTATCACTGTGTCCCCAGGCCCCAAAGCAAGGCCTGATTTGCAGCAGCTCAAAAATAGAATAAGCATGAAGAACATTTCCTACACTAACAGGAGATGATGCAATAGCATGGCCCCTGTGCAAAAGCACCCCTGCTCCCCCCAGTTCCCTCCTCCTGAAGCACATATTCTGAGGTGGCTGCTGGACACAGAAGTATAGAGAAATTGTAGCCTTGTCATTATGTTATCAGTGTGATGGTGATTTTGTCTCATGTTGTGTCCAACCAAAACTTACTGACCACTATCACTAAGAAATATACTAATGTAGGGTAAATAAGTTGGCAGGCTTTTTCCTCCACTAGCCCCTATGACCAGCACCTGTGGTATTCTGCCCTCCTGATGACTGACTGTACAAGCCTGGCCCAGTGGGCATGCACATGTGAGTGGGCACACCTGGGCCTGGAAGGAAAGGCTGAGTGTGGCATCTCCCTGGGGAGAGAACGTGTGTACGTGGGTGTGTTTGTAGAGAAAGCACGAGGTGTATGTGTGAGTGTATATATAGAGAAAGCACGTGCAGGCTATGTATTTGTGTGTGAAGAAAGCATGAGCAGTGTGTGTATGTGCATGCATATGTGCGCATGTAGCTCTCCAGCTCTGGCCCTGGCCTGCGCATGTGTTTGTCCCTCCAGCTCTGGCCCTGGCCTACCTGCTGTGTCTGTGTAACTGGCTAGAACCAATGAAGAACCTACCTGGATTGGTCTCCCTGTGCACTATACCTAGCATGACTATTTTCACAGCAAGCTTTTTTCCCTTTCCTCTTGGTGAATCTTACATGAGCTCCCCCAAACAGATGACTGCCAGGTCCCTGGAGAACACCAAACCAGTATGGCCCCAGATACAGCAATCGAGACAAATAATTGCTCTGCTAGTAGTTAGCAACTCAGCCAGCCAGATCCAGTTGATAACTGAAATGCTGCTCACGGCCTTGCCTCTTATCCTTGGAAAACCCCAGCTAGGCTGGGCACTGTGTGGCTGTTAGCTGGGGCTCCCCCCAACACATCCCTGCCCTGCCCAGTGAAACCAGAACTTTCCTGTTCTTCTGCTTCTCCTTTTTATCATCTTTCCGGTTCCCAATGGAGGCTAATTGCTACAGTTCTTGATAAAAAACCTACTGAACTGGTTTAACTTCCAAGGTTTTCAGGTCACCTCCTACAAACAGGTCAGATGTTGCTTTTAGTGTGAAGGACACCCCTAGTGCAAAAAACCTTCTGTGGTAACTGCTTAAAAGGGGTAATACAGAAAGTCATGGTGGATATGCTGCAGCTTTTGCAAGGGGAAGGCCTAGGATGAGGTTGCCACAGGCTGGGTGCTAAGAGGGGGTTCATTACTGCTAGACATTTGCATATGTGTGCGCGCCTGAGACTGGCTTTAGGAGTCAAGGATGATGTAAGCAAAGGCACACGTGATGTGAATAAGGGTCACTTTCTGGAAACCCATTTGGCTCCCCAGTGAAAGGTCAGGCACTGGGAGTCTCCACCTGTGAGAGAATTAAAGATGCTAAATAACTTCCCTACTGACATCACCCAACCCAAATGTCACCTCTGGCTATAACTGAGACTGCTATCAGCCTCTCCCACCCAACTCAACCTCACCCACCTCGCCTACCAAACCACCTTACCTGCCCTCCAACCTTGCCCACTGCAGCAGCAGAAAAAAAAACAAAACTGGATCCTCATACTTACACCCATCCCCCAAGTCCCTGCAAAAGCAACCACCCCCTCAATGTAAGTGCAACTTGACTTATCCCAGCTTTAGGGTCAGTGAACCTTGCCTGGGAGCACAGTAATATTTTTATTTCATTTGGCCTGGCTTCTCCTTTCTCAGTATCATGTTGTCCTTTTACCCAGCACACTGGTAAACTGCCCACTGACCAAAAGGGGAGCAGAGATAGGATGAGCCCCAGTAACATTGGATTATGTTCCTGCCACCTGCCGTTACCTCTTTTAATGTTTCCTAACCTGTAGCAACCACCAGGCCTGTTCAGGCAGCTCTGTTGAAATATACATGCCCAGAGCAGGATACGGGGTGCCACTGATCTGACAGGTCAAAGCTAGGGGCCTAGCCTGTAAAGTTTGAAAAAGCCCCCCTGATGGTTTTGATATGGGTCCCTGGCTAAAAATCACTTATTCAGCACATATTGGTTGAAAAGTCCTCACTTCCCCTCATGGAATGTGAGCATAGAAAAGGGGTACTTCAGAGCCTTTAAAGCCACATGGAACTCAATGAGTTCCTTCTTGGATAAGGGGCTCAGCAGGAAAGTGGTACTGTCACCCAGGCCTTTTTTTTTTTTTTTTTTTTTTTCTTTTTTTGAGTCAGAGACAAGCACCAGCACCTTATGTTGTGATTTTATGTAAAGATGTGGCCAGACAGGTTTCCAGGGGTAGAGGTAAGGTTGCTCAAACTTGAGATCATTTAGATGGGTAACAGGTGAGCAGGAAGAGAAGTCTGTCAAAGGCTCTGTAGGTTGGTTTCCCTCCTCAGTGGCACTTGGGCTGTGTAGCATAGATAGCTTCGTTCAGGAAATGTGAACACTTTATGTACAGTTTGGGCACCTGGCTTAAAGTTTGCCTGTGATCCAAACCTAAGAAATAGGCACCATTTGACAACTGCTCCCACAGGCTTTGATAACCAACCTCCGGATAATGCTAGAAAGGATGTGCTAGGATGTATAAATGCTACAAAGATGGACAAGAATACCTTCCTTCACTTTGGTATTTTATTGGGAAAAGTTGTATATAATGGTCATAAAAAGGCTGAAATTTTAGTCATTTTGAAAAAAAATTCATGCTGTAGTGCAACCATTGCAACTTGGGTAGGTTCCTTATTGGTTCTAGCAGTTACAGAGAACACCAGGTAGGGCAAGTGGAGTGGGCCTGGGAGGCAGGGGAGACCCCCAGGAATCTTTAATACTTTTTAAGTTTTATAAAAAATCTGAACTGATTTTACTAAGAGTTCCCACACCTCACCCTCTCACACACTAGCTTTTCCTATCATTAGTATCTTATACTTGAGTGTCCCATTTGCTATAATAAATGAACCAATATTGATACACTTATGAACTAGAGTTCAGCTTTAATGGTTCACTATTAGAGCTGTTCGTCTTGACAAATACGTGTATCCATGAGTATATATCACCTATACTTGTGCCTCACTATTCTTGCTGTTAACCCTCCCCTACTTTAACCCCATTCCAAATTCTTCGTAGCCACTGATCTTTGTACTGTTTCTATACCTTTACCTTTTCCAGAATAGCAGGCTTCTTTCACATACAATAAGCATTTAAGATTCTTTTTGTGGCTAGATAGCTCATTCCTTTTTAGCATTACATAATTTCACGGTCTGGATGTACCAGTTTATTTTCCATTCATTTATTGAAGACCGACTTGCTTCTAATTCTGGGCACTTATAAAGGGTGTTATAAAGATCTCTGTGCAGGTTTTTGTGTAGGCCCAAGTGGGATTTTTTTTTTTTTTTTTTTGAGACTAGGTTTCGCTATATTTGCCCATGGAACCGCAGGCTCTCATTGCCCGGGGTACCATAGACTCAAGCAATCCCCAGCCTCAGCTTCCCAGGGAGCTGGGATTACAGGTACACGCCACCATGCCCAGCTATTTTTTTGGAACTAAGTCTCGCTACGGGCCCCAGGTGGGACTCGAACCGCGATCCCTAGCCCTGGCTGCTTCATAGGCTGAAGCTTACAGGCACAAGCCACCGTGCCCGGCTCCAAGTGAGATTTTATAGCAAACCTGTAAGAAATGAAATTGTCTGCCAAAACAGCTGTAGGATTTTGCATTCTCACTGTATCCTCCACATTCTTACAAAATTTAGAATTGCAGTATCATTTTATTGCAATTCATGTTGGGCATCTTTTCATATGCTTTTTGGGGGGGTCATCTGTATGTATTCTTGGTGAGGTATCTGTCTAGATTGTCAATTTTTAAATTTTCTCATTGTTGAATTTTAAGACTTCTATTTTGAACACCAGTCCTTTATCATGTGTATTCTCTTCCAAACTGTGGAAAATCATTCTCACACGATTTTCACAGAGCAGCAGCTTTTAATAAAATCTAGTCCAACTTTTTCTTTCATGGTTTGTTTGTGTATCTCAAAGCTAAACCAAGGTCACTTAAATTTTTATGTCATAAAGTTTTGTTTTGATGTTTTACACTATGACCTTTGTTTTTGTGACAGTCAATTTTAGTTTTGTTTTTGCATATGCAAGTCCAGTTATTAGTGTACCACCTGTCAAACACTACTATATCTCCGTTGAACTATGTGTTCTTTTTCAAGGATCAGTTGATTCTATCTGTGTGGGTCTAATTCTTGGTATCTCCATCCTGCTCTATTAATTTATCCTTTCAGTAGTATCATGTTGTCTAGATTATTGAAGCCTTTAAGTCTTGAATAAAGTAGTACCAGTTCTCTGACTCATTCTTGTTCAGCATCCTATTCTGGATCTCTGTCTTCACATATAAACTCAAATCATTTGATCAAGATGTACAAAATAACTTAGGAGACTTTGATTAGGATTGTGTCAATCTATAGATCAAGTTTGGGAAATTGACTTCTTGACACTATTCAGTCTTCCTAGCCATGAACATGAAATCTAGTTGTTTTGTTTTTTTATTTTTTTGAGACTAGGTCTCGCTATTTTTGCCCGTGGAACCGCAGGCTCTTGTTGCCCGGGGTACCACAGACCCAAGCAATCCCCAGCCTCAGCTTCCCAGGCAGCTGGGATAACAGGTGCGCACCACCACACTCAGCTATTTTTTTGGAACTAGGTCTCACTACCCACCCCAGGCGGGACTCGAAACGCAATCCCTAGGTCCGGCCGCTTCGCTTCATAGGCTGAAGCTTACAGGCACGAGCCACCGTGCCCGGCCTGAAATCTAGTTCTTCACATCTTTGATTTTATGGTTCTCCTCATTTATGTCCAATCCACATTTTGTTTGATTTTATAAGATAAACTATTTTGGGGGATGCTAACATAAATGATAACTGTTTTTAATTTCAAATTCTAGTTGTTTGTATACAGGAAAGCAAATGACTTATCAATCTAAATCCTCAACCTTCTTATAAACACTAGTGTCAAGTGATACTACATTGTAGTGACACACTACATTGTAGAAATTAGACTTTTAAACACTCATTTTTACCTCTCAGGTCACAAGCATTTTCCAGTGTTGCTTTAAATTCTTTTAAACATTTTTAGTGGAAGTAAAACATATTATTGAGCGGTGTTGACCACTTTCCTTTGCTGAGAACACCTAGGGTGTTGTCAGGTTTTATTGAGATGCCATGCATACCACATTGTATAAATTTAAGATGTACAAATGTCATGATTTGATATAGGACTATATTGTGAGATGGTTACAATGTTAACATATTCAATTTTAACCATACATTTTCCTTATTAAAAGTATAGACAATACAAGCTTATCAAGAAAAAAGTGAAATATGCTAATAATTTACCAGAAATAGCCTAAATAATATCTAACAGAAATAACCATTAATCATTCTATTATTTTCCTTCTACCATCGTTCTCCTTTCTTGGGACTTTGAATACATGATAAAAGCTATGGGTTTCTTCCAGGAAATTAGAACAAACACTAAAGCTTGCAGCTTAAGAGTTCTGGGGACAATCATGCCCATCCACAAGTGCCCCTCAGAGGCTGAGACAGTCATCCACCAGCTCCAGGTGGCACCATTTATACCATACTTCCAGGTCCTATTAGACAGCTGGCTTTCCTGATTCTGAGAAAACCTGAAGCCTCAGAAAAGCCAGGGAAGTAGAGAAATACATGAAGCACTCATGTGGGATACTATTGACAGGAGTCAGCATAGTCCAGGAAGCAGAAATGAAATGAACACTCAAAAGTGACTGCTGTGAGGATCACACCGTATTTTGTGATCCCATATCGTATCAAACATTATTTAGGACAGTTTCCAAGTCATTAGGACAGTTTCCAAGTCATTAAGTATTCGTTTTTTTTGAGACTAGGTCTATTTTTGCCTATGGAACCGCAGGCTCTCGTTGCCTGGGGTACCACAAACTCAAGCAATCCCAGCCTCAGCTTCCCAGGTAGCTGGGATTACAGGCAAACGCCAGCACACCCAGCTATTTTTTTGGGATTAAGTTTCACTATGTTCCCCTGGCGGGACTTGAACCGCGATCCCTGGCTGCTTACTGACATGCGCCACCATGCCCCGCCATTTTGTATGTAAAAAATTACTGTGAAATAATTTTGTATCTCTAATTCCTATAAATCTCTACAAATATATTCTTTCGCATATTCCCAAAATGCCCTCCAGAAAATGAGTGTTTATCCTTCCACCAGCTGAAATTTTTTCTATTTTGTATATTTAAAAGTTTTGCTAATTTGAGGCCGGGCACGGTGGTTCATGCCTGTAAGCTTCTGCCTATGAAGCGGCCGGGACTAGGGATCGTGGTTCGAGTCCTGCCAGGGGCCTGTAGCGAGACCTAGTTCCAAAAAATAGCTGGGTGTGGTGGCGTGCGTCTGTCATCCCAGCTTTCTGGGAAGCTGAGGCTGGGAATTGCTTGAGTCTGTGGTACCCCAGGCAACGAGTGCGTGCGGTTCCACGGGCAAAAATAGAGAGACCTAGTCTCAAAAAAAAAAAAGTTTTGCTAATCTGATAAAAAAAAAATGGTTATCTTATAATTTGCATTTTAAAACTGAATTATTTTAAATTTATTGGCTAGAAAAGCTTCATGACCTGTTTATGGTGAATGTGTTGTCAGCAAACTAAAAAATTTTATGTAGCAAAATATCGATATATAGAGCCGGGCACAGTGGGGCGTGTCTGTAAGCGACTGGGTCTGGGGATCATGGTTCGAGACCCATCCGGGGCAAAACAGTGAGACCTAGTACCCAAAAAATAGCTGGGCATGATGGCACATGCCTGTAATCCCAGCTCCCTGGGAAGCTGAGGCTGGGGACTGCTTGAGTCTGTGGTACCCCGGGCAACGAGAGCCTGCGGTTCCACGGGCAAGAAAAGCAAGACCTAGTCTCAAAACAAACAAACAAACAAACAAAAAAACACAACCCCACTAATTTACTTCCTATTGTATTGGCTAGATTATTTTGGGAATACAAAATAGAGTAACAGTCATCCAGGAATCACCTCTGATTTTTTTTTTTCTTTTCTTTTTTTGAGATTAGGTCTCGCTATTTTTGCCCATGAACCGCAGGTTCACATTGCCCAGGGTACCACAGACTCAAGCAATCCCCAGCCTCAGCTTCCCAGGCAGCTGGGATGACAGGCACACGCCACCACGCCCAGCTATTTTTTTGGAACTAGGTCTCGCTGTTGCCCCGAGCAGGACTCAAACCGCGATCCCTAGCCCCGGCCACTTCATAGGCTGAAGCTTACAGGCACAAGCCACTGTGCCCGACCCTCACCTCTGATTTCAATGGATGTGTCTACTACTGATTCACCATTGTGATGTTAATTATTTTTTCTTTTATTTTCGAAATACAGTACAGTCAGAACATACTAAATTTAGCATTCCTCTTTAAGGGAGATTCTGAAGATCCCTAATCTAATAATTTATGGCACAAATCTGAATCCTTGAGCCAGGCATGATGGCACGCGCCTGTAATCCCAAGCTACCTGGGAGGCTGACTTGAGTCCTTGGGTTCAAGACTATCCCAGGCAACATAGAAAGACCTAGTCTAAAAAAAAAAAAAAAAAGATCTGAATCCTCGATTTGAGGGCTAGTAAAGTAGTAGGTTTCCTGACTTAAAACCTAACTGGTACAAAGCTAAATGGGTTCCAAGAAGAAGAAAATCAGAGGTCTACCCAAGGTGCTCACATCCATGAATTTCTAAAAATATCCCTCTGAGTATCATTACTGAATTACATTTCTTACTAGGTATTTATCATAATGCCCTATGGGTATTAAAATTGAAAACAATTGTTGGGTGTGATGGCATATACCTACAATCCAAGCACTGAGAGTCAAGAGACCTGGGATCATTTGAGTTCACGGGCTTGAGACTACGCTGGGCAACAGAGCGAGACCTAGTCTCAAAAAAAAACAACAAAATTTAAGACATTTTTCCTTAGTATTTGTACATTTCTATATTCTTCATCCATCCCAGACTGTTAAAATACGCCTGAATTAGTTAATAGCCACATGTCTTCCATTCTTTCAAGCCAAAAAAAAAAAAAAAAAGGTAATTTTAATCACTTACAGACTTAATGTGTGTATATATATTTTTTGAGACTAGGTCTCGTTATGTTGCCTGGGGTAGTCTCGATCCTGCAGACTCAAGCAATACCCAGTCTCAGCCTCCCAGATAGCTGGGATTACAGATGTTTGCCACCATGCCCGGCTGCGTTTTTGAGACCAGGTCTCACTATGTTTACCAGGGTAGTCACAAGTCATGAACTCAAGCAATCCTTGGCCTCTTGCCTCCCAGTGCTTGGATTATAGGCACGCAAACCACACCTGGCCTTAAAAACTATTTCATATTTGATCCTTAATTCACCTAGATTTTTCACTATAATAATTATAAATTATAAATGTATAAATTATTTTACTAACAAATTAAAGAATTCTCATTTTTTATCAGTAAAAGGTTACTTTTCCTTACAGAAAACCAGTTATTTGCTGGTGTCTATGATTCCAGAAGGGTAAAAATTAGTCAAGGACCTAAGTCTGTAGAAATTCAGAGTTAAATCAAGAAGTAGGCCATTCTACAAAGCCTCCACTTTCAAAATGAAGTAGTGCCTTTAGAATCTAATGGATATACATGGGTAGTCCCAGAGCAGCAAGCAGTGCCTGAACTGGAAGAACCCTGCTTCCCTTTTAGAAAACTTTACAATTCATGACTCAGCTCTAAAGAGGATGTGGTAGGTGAACTTTCCTGGTCATAAGTTCACATAGCCTCCCCTTTTGTCGGCCTAGAGGCTGACAACTGACTCCACAGATTGGTATTAGACACTGGCTATACTCACCTGTGTAATGCCAACAGCAACAGTCTCACTTATTGTAAATGAGGACATAAATTGTTACCTTGACATTCTTAAAGACTTTTGGATCATGTTACAATTAGTGATTCAGATCACCAGGGAAATCTCTGAAAAGTTAAAAAACTTAATTCCCTAAATTAAAGAAAAAATTATTCTGAATACATACATACTTTGGTCTTTTTTCCCCCTTAACAATGTTTATGGTGGCATCTTCAGAGACCAATTCTGTTTGCTTAAAGTTTGTTTGAAGTAATTAAACTTAAGGAAAGGCAGAAAATACACAAGTGTTAACTTTCCTAGCCCTATTTTCCAATTTCTACTCTTAATGAAATGTTGGTTCTCACTAAATCAATGAGAACCAATGAGTAAATACACAGAGCTTGAGTCCAGACTCAGGACTATTCCATCTGAATGAATGAAGAAATACAAAGGTCTTGCCTCATATGCTAACTTACCATCAGAACAAGTATGGAAACCAGAAATGCTATTTATTATGTCTTATACCTAGATTTAAATTTCTGGCAAGTAAGTTCTTTAAAACTTTTATAAAAGACTTGAATCTGAACAAAATGAAAAAAGTTACAATGTACAGATGGTGAACATTTAACAGGCTGCATGTACTAAGAGCTTACCACTTAGAACTGGAGGTAAAAAAAGACGGATATGATTATTTTCCAAAAGCACGGCTTTTATTTATACAGAGTCCTAACCACTTCAGCAGCAGCAGCAGCAGGAGGAATGGGAGAGAGGTACCTTTTTCAATTCAGGGGCCTCCATAATGATCTGTTGTTACCAAATACACAGGCATGTGGAGTCATGAATTTGGTAAGCTAACTACAATGTCTAGTCTCTCTCAGCTAGAGCAACAAGGTGAGCATCAATCTCAGCTTCTGTAAGAATCCTAGAAGGCAAAGGGAGAAAAATCCCATAACTATTTACTTTTTGAAAACCTTTATTATGCAGAATCCCAAACACACACAAAATAATGAATTCCCTTCACTCAACTTTAACAATTATCAAGTGACAGCCAATCTTCTATAAATCTCTAACACCCATCAGTCTGTCCCCTTCAAATTATTTTGAAGGAATTAGGTCTTTTGAAAATAAAACAAATGCAACTATGACATATTTAAACACATGTATTTAAATAATATCCACGTGTATTAATATAATATAAAGCTATACTGTAACATTTTATTTTAGTTCCTATGTCAAAATATCTTTAGTCAGTATAACTCAAGTTTATCAGCTAAGAGGGAAGGCACTCCAGCTGATTATAGGCATTTTTCCTAAATGTTTGCCCCAAAGAAATCAATTATTGGGCAATCTCTATTGTGACCTCTTACTGCTGATCTTCTAAAGTGAAAGTTATCAAAGTGACATTATAAATGGAAATTGTGGCAATGATAGTTGTTGTTCTATATGCAATCTATTTGTATATATTAACTATCACAAAATGAATGATTTACAAGGGATTTTTGAAGTCACAAGATCTTTGGCTTCTCATCCATTTAACTAATAAATAAAAATTTAACAGGTTACAGAAGATCTCAAAACCAAAAACCTAAACTAACTGCAGGTACTTTAGAGATTTATACATTTCTCCTGCTGGAATTTTTCTGCTCTAAACACAAAACCTTTTTGTTTAGAAAAAAAATGTCATATAAAGTAAACTTTTAAAAATGATAGTGAGTTACCTATAGTACCTTTCCCAACTTTCCCAACTCTATGCCTAAAGTTCTCTGTGTGGGATTTTGGAGGCTGGTCAGTGGAGGTTATGTCCAAAAAGACAACACTAGACCAGTACTATGATCCCAATTTATTCTTTGGCCACATAGTATTTGTGTGGATAGCAAGAACTGAATGCAAAACACAGACAGGACAGCTATCAGACACAGATGGAAACTATGCACACATCACAGCAGCCATTTCTTTTTACAAGTTCTAAGATTTTTTAAAATCTCATGTTTCTATCACTTACCTGCAGGTAACAAAAATTACTTGGAGGTCGGGCATGGTGGCTTGTGCCTGTAAGCTTCAGCCTATGAAGCGGCTGGGGCTAGGGATGGCGGTTCGAGTCCCGCCTAGGGCCCGTAGCGAGACCTAGTTCCAAAAAAATAGCTGGGCGTGGTGGCACGTGCCTGTAATCCCAGCTACCTGGGAAGCTGAGGCTGGGGATTGCTTGAGTCTGTGGTACCCCGGGCAATGACAGCCTGCGGTTCCATGGGCAAAAAAAAAACCCAAAA